>JAQFZX010003885.1:0-10002 GCA_034682405.1 Hydroisotoma schaefferi | reverse complement strand
CCAATTGTGAAGTACCCTGTACCGGTTAGGGAGAGTACCAATTGTGAAGTACCCTGTACCGGTTAGGGAGAGTACCATTTGATGAGAGTGTCAAATGTGTATTTTCTCCAGCCCTGTCCCACTCTGTATATCTATCTATCTCTGGTCCACAGTTTTTGGAAGTTGGTCGTGAGAAAGTGTAGGTTTGATTTTTGCAGCAGAATAATAATTATGATTACCCTCTCGGTTGTAAAGTTAGTGAGTAAAAGATAGAGGATGATGGTGAGAGAGTTAAAAGGGAAGTGTTGTGGGACGGGATTATCTCGAAAGTAACTTTTCCCTTTAGGAAAGTAAAACATGGGATTGGTTTGGTTGGATGGATAGTCCCTTCTGTAAAATAAATTCTGGTTTGATAATTACGAGGATAAGGATGAGGATGTAGCAGTATTCCCTGCGATGAAGAAATGTGTAGAGCGTTACATTCACAACATCCACTCAACCATTGAGCTGTGGATTGTCTAGGAAGGGACTTGTATCCCTGCTCAATAAAAGGTAATTAAATCTCCAAAGAGAAGTAGAGATGGAGAGTGTTTATGGGTTTTATTAAGTCATCCATATTAAGGATATTGGATACGGGGCTTAATTAGTATTACTCAATTAGGCTACACGTACGTTAGTGATGTCCAATTATCTAGAAAAGAATGGACAAAGTGTCATGTTCTGTGGGAACACTTTATCTTTGATGACAAACCCTGTCTTTCTAATAAACATGGCTAGTTTGGCAGTGACTTAAGCATGTTTACTACGGTGACGGTATTTAATCAGTAGTCCTACTTCATATAGTTATTTTCCCCCTCTAGCTCTAGATATAATTCCCCCTAGGCCAGGAGTTTCCCCACGGCTTCCTGAACCTCCTGATAGAATTCCCCCTGAGCCAGTAGTTTCCCCACGGCTTCCTGAACCTCCTGATAGAATTCCCCCTGAGCCAGTAGTTTCCCCACGGCTTCCTGAACCTCCTGATAGAATTCCCCCTGAGCCAGTAGTTTCCACACGGCTTCCTGAACCTCCTGATAGAATTCCCCCTGTGTGACAATTTCCTAGGGGCCCCTGTTGCCTGCTGGTCTTGATATAATTCCCCCTGGGTCAACAGTTTCTCACGGCTTCTTGTATGTTTTGATATAATTCCCCCTGTGCCTCTACTTATAGATGCAATTGTTTTATTTGTTTTGAGATACCTATAAAAATAGAACTGCATGAGGTTTAAGTTAGTGAAGGCCAAAATATCCAGGTTCTTGACAGGATACTATGTATTTCTGGATTTTTTTACGGTGTTTTTGGAGGTATTTTTATAGGAAAGGGTGGAATTAGAGGAGATACTGTAGTAGTAGGATATTCGGGAGGATGGATAGGTTCTATTCGTAACTAAAAGTGAGATAGAGTTAGGGAAAGGTACATAGCTGGATTTATTTACTTTCTCTATTATTCTGAGCAAGGGATTTTGGACTGAACGTTCCTTTGATAATCTATGCCGAGTTTATAGACACCAATTTATCTAGAAAAGACAGCGGAAAAAATTACCATATGGACGGATTTTACTCAGCCTCGTTCCCAATACTGGAAGAGTCACTCTGTCGGATTTTTACTTTACGGGTTTTTATTCTGCTCTAACCACTACTACTACCATTTTTACTACCACTACTACTACTACTACTACTACTACTAGCACTTCTATTACTACTACTATTACTACTACTGCTACCTGATTACTACTACTACTACTACTACCACTACTACGATTACTACTACTGCTGCTACTACTACTACTCCTAGTACTACTACTACTACTACTACTACTACTACTACTACTACTACTTGTGCTACCATACATACTGATGCTGGTGGTCGTGCTATTTCCATTATAAAAGAAATGGTATGTTTTTGCGAGTAAACCACATCCTTGTTCTCTCCTTCTTTTATGCTCTGCTCTTTCATCTTTTATCTCCATTCTTATATTTATAATCTTAGCAGAAAGTAAATGACAGAAGCATGTTTGGGATGTTTCGGGTTTTATTTGAAATTTACGTGTAATATAAAAAGATAGTGATATCTTATAGCAAAAAAAAGTGGTGGGATGAGCTTGTTAGTAATTTACACATTTGTCTTTGGAATGACTAAAGCTATAGTTGGATTTAAAGATGGGAGTAGAGCTAGAGAACTTTAATTATTTAATTACACCGACTTAGGCGATGTTATGCTCCCAAAGAACATTAATAAACCAATAATACCAATTACACATCCTTACCACCTATTTTTCAAGGAAAGAACTCGCAAAATAATTGGAATCCGTTCTATAAATAAAAATAAAAATGTACCAGCTACTTTCTCCACTGCAGCAGCGTTCCTAAAAGGGAATTTCAGCTGTCCCACTACTACTCTTTAGCATTGAATAATGAAATAAAGCGTATGCTAAATAATAAGTAGGGTCTTTCAACCTCCAACATGACATTTGAATCACGCAGCATTCCAACCAGATAAGGACACATGTAGATAAGCACAGAGTGAGTATAATAGGAACTAGTTTGACAACAAAACGCCACGTTCCAAATCGGAATCTGGGTTACGAGACCCTCTTCAGTATTCAATTCTTCAGAGTTTAACTTTTGAAGTGTGGGATTTGTGTCGGAATAAAAGCAAGGGATCGGAACTCAAAGCTTACATAGAGAAATGAGATAAATTCTGTGTAATATGGAGGAAAAGGTCCGTAGTCATGATAGTTTCTATTCAACTTTCTATATTTGTTCAGGTTGATAAAAGGGGAAAGGAATGAAAGGTTATGTGAATGGGATTTTAATTTAATTTTTACAAAAAAGAAATGATTAGGAGGACAGGAAATGTAGGAAAGTAGAGAAGGAGGAATCAATCTGTTGGAAAGAAATGTCAAGAACTCTTAGAAGAGTGGAAGAAGTTAATTAAAAATAGGCTTAATTCTGGTTTTAACGCCCCAGGAGAAAGTATAGGATTGGTCTAATATTTACTGTAAGATAAGATGGCAAGTGTTTATTTACAAGGTGGACGGGCCGGGGGGATCTCGGCTGATCGCAAGAAATATTGTAAATTACCGTATTTCGTTGAATAGTGGCCCCGGGTACATGCCCCTGGGTTTTTCTGTTTTTTGGTAGTCAAATTTAACATAATTAAATAGGGCTTATATAAGGTTTTATTAATTGTAATTAAGGGGGGTCACTATTCGAGGATATACGTACTTCTTATCACAATATTTTATTTTGCCATTCAATGAAAAAGCCAATTAATATATTTTCTGCAAAATTGTATCTATTCAGGCTTTTACTTTTTAATATTAGAAAAGGGGAAGAGGTATGAACGGATCGATAAAATATGGAGTTGGATTCCCTTAAAAAAATTACTTTAATATCTCTCGTTATTTTTATATAAAAGATGAAACGTTTTGGATACAACTTCTTGTAAAAGTGTCGAATGCAGGGTTAGGTCTGTCACGCAGCGACGCAGCCATTTATTTTTTAGCTGACGTTTTATGGGGTGTGACGTAGCGGAGCGATTTATTTTTTAGCTGACGTTTTATGGGGTGTGACGTAGCGGAGCGATTTATTTTTTAGCTAACGTTTTATGGGGTGTGACGTAGAAATACGTTTATCTTTTGTGGGGTGTGACGTAGCAATACGTTTACCTTTTATGGGGGTGTGACGTAGGAATACGTTTACCTTTCATGGGGTGTGACGTAGCGATTTATTTGTTGGCTGAAGTTTTATGGGGTGTGACGTAGGAATACGTTTACCTTTCATGGGGTGTGCCGTAGCGATTTATTTGTTGGCTGAAGTTTTATGGGGTGTGACGTAGCGATTTATTTGTTGGCTGACGTTTTTTGGGGTGTGACGTAGGAATACGTTTACCTTTCATGGGGTGTGCCGTAGCGATTTATTTGTTGGCTGAAGTTGTATGGGGTGTGACGTAGGGAAAGTGTTTTAGGTTTACCTTTCCTTTGGCAGCTTAGACATTGTGTAGGATTAAAAAAGATCAATATCTGTCTGCCGAGGCCAGTTTTTCATGGAATGTTGATCTGTTTTTGTTGACCTGAGTGTGTAGATGGGTTAATTGATGGGAAAAGGTAGCTGGTTATTCAATATGGTAGGGGTAAACCGGATGGTCCTGGGTGATAATAAAATCGGAAATTACCCATGGGGAATATCCCAAGGAGGAAATTCATTTCACGAGTCAATACTTACAATTAATTTGTTTCCCTTTCCGGCTTGAGGAAATTGGTTCCGACTTTCCGAATCTTTCTGTATAACCCTTTAGATTTTGTGTTCATTTTGCATACGTTAGAATAGACAGACAGCTCGACAAGATCATCAGGGACGGGCTTTATTCCTAATATGTCTCAGTCAGCAGCCTCCCTCTTCTTAGGTTAGCCACTATTTAGTATTTAACCCCAAAATCCCCAAGATATAATAACACGGGCTACATTTCAAGAACATTTAGCGTATTTCCCGGAAATTGCTCTCCCCTGGAATAACTCCCCCTACCTTTCAACGTGAAAAATTAAAAATCCCCCTATCCTTTCCATGTTAAAGTTTTTTCAATTTTTAATTTGAAAAATAACTCCCCCGGGGGAGTAATTTCGGGAAATACGGTAAGTTAGGTTTACTTTTTAAGAGAAAAAAAATGTGAAAAAGGATTTTTTTTATTTGCCGGAAATGAAGGCTGCGGTGGTGGATTAAAATTTTAGACCGATTGGACACATCCAGAAGTTAATTTCCTAAAGGTAAGGTTGGTTTGCGTGGGGGTACAAATAGCATTAAAGGATATGAAGGGGTGTGGCCAAGCGGGGTTGGGCACAGGCCTCCTTAGCATGTAAAGGATAGGGTGTATCGGGACGTTGGACAACTAGGGGGTACAATGTACCAGTAACAGTCCTCCGGGCTCATTGATTATTTTCCCTTTGTTTGAACTTTTAATAACGTAAGTCCTTGTAATACTGCCCCCTCCACTGATAACAGATCTCTCCATTATAATAGCAAGAATAGCAGCACAGGCTGTAATGCGATGATTCATAAAAGGTGTTTGGGTAAATATAAGGGAACGATTACATCTGAAATCTACTAATATTTAAGATGCTAAGATTAAGATTTGCCTTCTTGCTAATGGTGTTTTTTATCTATTGTTAAAATATATACCACGGAATTACAGAGTCAGTAGGGAACATCATATTTAACACGGAAGAGGTACCCCTTTTAACATGTAAAGGATAGGGTGCGGCCTAATTAACGAGTCCGATGGAGGGTTGTGGTTATGATATTCCCAATACACGTTCCTCGGTAATTGTGTGAAATTAAGAGAAATGTTTACAACTTAAAACTCTTTAAAATATATATATAGCATCGAAGTCATATGAACCAAAAACGGTTTGATATTTCCTGCTGACAGTAATGTGATAGTTTGAAAAAGTGTATTCTCTGGGTTTGTTAGGTGTAGTATTAGTGTTGATGGGAATGGGCTGCTGGTGTAAAATAAAAGAAATCCGGCATAAAAAGAAATTAGATTAAATAAATTGAAAGAATGGTTAAAAGGAAGTATGGATGGGGTTTAGTTTATGGAGTATATGGAGTAGTTTTTATAGAGTAAATTAAAGAGTATCTTATACTCCACTGTCTATATACTCTATGCTTTCTATTCTACTTGAGAGAACCTCAATTAAACTGGTTTCTCTTCCATCAACTGATTCTGCCAATATGCTACGTCTCATTTTTATCCATCCTTCCAATTTCTACGACAGCAGAGCAGACGAAATGTCAACTAGTTTACCGTCATCAACTATCACTACATCTACTACTACTACTACCACTACTACTATTACCACTACTACTACTATCACTACTACTACTACTACTATACTACTATCACTACTACTACTGCTACTACTACTATCACTACTACTACTGCTACTACTACTATCACTACTACTACTATACTACTATCACTACTACTACTACTGCTACTACTACTATCACTACTACTACTATACTACTATCACTACTACTACTACTACTACTGCTACTACTCCTACTACTATCACTACTACTACTATTACTACTATCACTACTGCTATCACTACTACTACTACTACTACTACTACTAATATACTACTACTACTACTACTACTAATGTACTACTATCACTACTACTACTACTACTATACTACTACTATCACTACTACTACTACTACTACTATTACTACTATCACTACTACTACTGCTACTATTACTACTATCACTACTACTACTACTATCACTACTACTGATACTACTACTATTACTTCTACTACTACTGATACTACTACTATTACTTCTACTACTATTTCTACATCCACTATTACTACTTACTACGAAAACAGGGTAAAAGGAACAACCTCTAAAAAAGTTTGGGTGTCCAAGATAGGATCCTTAATGATTTAATTGGGGAGTTATATGTATTCCTCTTGATATTATTGGGATCCATGGTTTAAATTTAAAGTTTCAACAGGTCGTAAAAGTTCCAGATCTTCGGGGAATACAAATATTTACAAAATATAATTTTATTTATCCTGAGGTCGCAAATATTAGTAAAAGCCCAACCCGTTGTTGTGGTAGAGGAAAGCTTTCAAAGTATATTATTAATATTTTTATGTTTGCCGTAGCAAAGTTGAGTAGAAAGGCGGACTTGGTGATGATCTCCCGTATGTGGAGAAAGTCCGGGAGGAATGGATAAAGTGCGGGTAGAAGAGAGGTGAACCGGGTAGAAAAGAACCGGGTTAGTATCTTCAAGGAGACGGCTGTTTTTGTAATTCTATCCTTATGTTTTTAGAGATGTTATTATTTGTGATGGACAAAGTAGGGAGGGAGAGAGGCTAATGGAAAGTGTGTGGGTGGGAAAGAATAGAAATGGAAATTAGGTCCACCACCCAGTTTGTCTTCCTTTACAAAAAGATATGCTCAAAGAGAGAGAGTTTTAAGTGAATGAGATCAGTTTTTTTGTACACCATATTTCCCGAAATAATTCCCCAGGGTCTTTATTACTTTGAAAGAAAAATTAGAAATAATATTAAATTGGAAAGGTAGTCGGGTATTGTACCGGGGAATAATTATTACGGGGGGGAGGCATTATTTATGGAAATACGGTCCATTACTATTCTTCAGTACGTCTTGCAATGGATTTATTCCTGAGGTATGAATTGAAATGAGGTTGAGCTTGACTATGGGAACTGATGAGATAGTCAAGTGTTGAGTAATTTGTCTGCCGATTGGAGTATCGTTGAATAATTCCTCTGGGGGACTAAACTGGAAGTAGGGTGCCTCTTTGTTAACTACGTCCTTTAAATAATTAAATACTTTAATAATAATTATCAACCACCAATGTATATGACAGTCCTAGACATCTCTAATAATAAGGAATAGGGGCCTTGATGGTGATTAAAAGTGGGCCTTTGAAATGGATTAGAAGCCCGGCCATTTAAGGGTTCTCTACCAGTATTCCAGTTGGTTTTAAAGGTTGGTCATTTTAAATGATGGTGAACAGGAGGATTATTTGGTGAAATAAATTCATAGGAAAGGATTAGGATAAATGGGTGGGATTTTGTTGAGTTTATTTACTCTGTGGATGTCTAGCCTTGGGACATTCACCAGAGTTACTTTCACTCAACCATGATAACTCAATGGGATAACAAATAGTTGCTGTAATAATAACGCCCTAATCTGCTTTTCCTTTGGTCACTTTATTTATTTACTTACCGTAAAGCGGTCGAATAGTGTCCCTCCTTTAATTACAATTAATTAAAAGCCTCAATTAATCATATGTTAAATTTGATTCCCAAAAACCTGAGCATTTAATTAGTGTCTTGGGACTCGGAGGAGGACATACTATTCGATACAATACGGTAATTGAGTAAAGGATGAAATGGGTTTGAAATATTTGCAGCCCTTTCTTGATTTTAATCAAATTGATCCCTTGGTATAATTTTTATTCGGGAGTTTAACTTAGTGATCTTGATTTCCAAACACTACTACTCCTACTCCCAATATGTATCGTATGTATGGAGAATTGGAAAAGGTCATGGCTGATTTGTTATTTAATCCTGGGGTAAAGTTCAAAATGTTATTTGGTAGTGAGTGACGTTATAGGATCATTAATAATTGATACGTCTTCCAATGACGTTTGTAGTTCTAGTTTATCAACATTTATTATCCTATCTTGACATAATTACCAATCCCGATTGCTTACTCCAACTTTGGTAGTATTTCTCTTCAACTCTCATTAACTGGAGGACGTGATGAGTCCGGAGTAATTTACCGTGAAGAGGCTCTTACCCTTCTCTACTTGTCCCTCTATATAAATTAATCCTGTAATCAAAATAATATCCTGTAGTAATAATAGAGTCGGTTGGATAAAGTGGGATACACTCGGGGTGCTTTAAAGCAACGGGGTACTAGAGCAGAGCAGGTAGCGGCTATGAACTCTATGACGACAACAGGATGTTCTTGAAGTCATATGGGAATTTATCCGACAACGGTGGAAGCACCCTCTGGATCTAATTATTGACCTTACAAATTTGACCTCAATGTTTTTCGTTGGAATGATAGTGCTTTTAAGGGGTATGCTGATCTTCTTAAAGAGAAAGAAGACTACAATCTGCGCTTTCGTATGACCAAGGAGACTAAACACTGTTCCTCCTCTTTCAGAACAAGGATACTACATACTGTCCTTCCATAAGACCAAGGAGACTAAATACTGTTCCTCCCCCTCCTTTACAACAAGGAGACTACATACTGCCCTTCCCTAAGAGAAAGAAGACTAAATCCTGCCCCTCTTTAAGAACAATGAGACTAAATGCTGTCCCTACCTAAGACCATGTAGAAGAAGTAGATAAAGGGCCCCTTCAATTCTCTGTAGTAATCATAATTTGTTGAATGGATGAGAGTGGATATTTTTATCTATCCAGAAGAAGGAAGTCGTAGGGAGAGCCAATTAGAGATGGCAATTACAGTCATAACACTTCCCATTATGTGGTCCTCCAACCCTTATCCACTTTCTCTCAACAACCTTAATAGCTTTCCATCCTTGGGAAAAAAGTCTCATTACTTCCAAACGAGTTGTCACTCTGTGGAAAATTGCAACCCAACTTGGCCAACTTAGGCTCATCGTCGGACGATAAATGCACAATTGAAGTTAATTAGGACGCCTCATTACTTCCCATCCTCTACGTCCAATAAGTCGAGCTAAATAGACGAATCCTTTTATATACCTCGTTACAAAAGAGAGATGCGGACATATCAAGTCAAGCCTGCAGCGGCAGCCAAAGACAAAACTGGGTTCAGTCCATTATTTATGGATAACTTGATGACTATAGGTGGTGTTTGTGTGGGCGGAGGAGTAGTCCTGTCTTTGCATAATGCATTACCCACAAAAATAACCTGTATATGTTCAAAGGTAGTCGAGCCTTGGGGAAAGGCTTCTTTGAAAATATAATTGTAGCACATATAAACAATGGGATTTAGATGGTGGTGATGCAATCGGAGGAGTTAGTAATCCTCCCACGCAATTCCGCTTGTATTTCTTAATTTGTATTCCAGTGGTTTCAAGGGTCATTTTAAACATAGGCGCAACCACCAGTGGGTCAGTGGGTACAAAAACATTAAAGGATAGGGAGGGCTTTGGGTCGGCCGAGTCTGCTTAACGTGTAAAGGATAGGACATTTATGAAATTCTAGTGGGTACATGAGGTAACCATAGTGGGTATATGAGGTAACCATAGTGGGCATATGAGGTTACCAGTGGGTACATGAGGTAACCATAGTGGGTATATGAGGTGACCAGTAGTGGGTACATGAGGTAACCATAGTGGGTATATGAGGTAACCATAGTGGGCATATGAGGTTACCAGTGGGTACATGAGGTAACCATAGTGGGTATATGAGGTGACCAGTAGTGGGTACATGAGGTAACCATAGTGGGT
>JAQFZX010003884.1:0-10004 GCA_034682405.1 Hydroisotoma schaefferi | reverse complement strand
TTTCGAGAAAAATTACGGTTTTAGTGTAGTAACGTAAAATTAAAATAAGTCCAAAAATGATTACAGGAGGGTTTTTGATAATCTCCATGGAAACATGGCTAATATTTAAAATTGAAATAAAGCCCCTAGGTAACTGTTTCTGACTCAGCCGGTATTATATAATATATATTTATTATTAACTTTTTTCATAGGTTTGGTACAAGTGGAAAAGGGGCTTAGTTGCTTTCCCTTAGTTCTATCCTTATTCCTAAGTTTGCAATTTACATAAAGGTCTGATCGGGATTTTAGACTTTGAAGGGTTTAAATTGTAATAAATGAGAGTTTTCGTACTTAAACTGGATGAGTCTTTGTTAGCATTTTAATACCTCCTCCTCCAAGCAGCTATGGGAGCCCAGTCAATCGTATTTAACAATATATTACCCCTATGCCTGTTCGTCTTATTTAAGCCTCACTCTTAAATTTAGTCCGTCATAGTTCCTACGATTGTCAATGTCAGACCAAATCAGCAACGGCCATTTATTTTAAATACCGGCACACCCCTTTTTCAACTGACCATGTAAACTTGACCCCCACGGGTACTTCAAACTATGCTTTATACCAAAATATAATCCCCCTTTTTTTTACTTCTGAACAAAAGTAGGAAAAGAATATTTTTGGAAATTTGAGCCCAGTGGTGGGTAATTTTGACCCCCCAGGGGTCACTGGGAAGTCCGATCAGGCTAATGTTTTACAAACCTAGTCTTAGATACCTCCCTTGGAACACGTATGCAAAGTTTCAGCGTTTTACTCTCATTATTTCGAGAGTTTTGGAGGTAGAAGAGGGACGGACGGAGGACAGCCAGCCTCTCCTAATTCACTTTAGACTAAAAATGAACAAATAAATATGTTGGTTTTATTATTGGGAGGCTACATTGGTTTTATTATTGGGAGGCTACATTGGTTTTATTACTGGGAGGCTACATTGGTTTTATTATTGGGAGGCTACATTGGTTTTATTATTGGGAGGCTACATTGGTTGTGAATGGGTTAGTTAGTGGGTTGGATGTCTTAGATGGATTGGATTTTAAACCTGGATTTCGAAACCTTGAAGGGATCTATACATTTAATATTTAAACAGACTTTTTATTTGAGGATAAGGAAGGAGTTATTAATAAGGATTGATCAACTATCACCAACATTTTGTAGAATATAAAGGGAATAAGTTATATTTGTTTGATGTGGTGAAAGGTGAAGAAGGGCATTGCTGCACAGCTAAAGTTAGCTCATCCCTTATACGACCCGGCTACTTTCATTCCTACCCGGGTTTTATTCCTCTCTCTCTCTTTGAGTTATTTATAATATTTTTAACATGAAGCAGATTGTATGGTTGGTTGTGTAGCTCGTGGAGTTGACGCAACCTACAACTTCCAGCCACTTTCTATATTTCCTCGTTATTAATGGAGGATTTTGATGGAAGGGTGGACAATTGGTGAGACCACCACTACTGGGGCTACCACCATTGGGTATCCATCATCTACACCCTTCCTTTTACAATGTATCCCCTCATATTCCCCATACACCCTCCTATCCTTTACATGCTAATAAGCACGCCTCACCAATCCCCTTCATATCCTTTAATACTATTTATTCTACCCCATTCCAAACCTCTATTATACTATTCATTTCTGCATCAGTTTACAGATTAGATGAGTTTACATATATATAAAACCCGCCCTGCCTAGTGTAACTTAACCAACACTTTAAATCGTCTGGATAAAATATTGGGAATGATAAGAGAGGAAAAAAGGAGCCTAACTTCCCAGATGAATACCAAACTAGCTAGAAAGAGGCCAGTAGCGTAAAGAGTAAACTGAGCCAGAATATTTCCATAGAGAGTTGTCTTGGTTGGCCCCGTGGTCGACTCCTTAAAGGCTATATGGCGGGAATAGCGAATCTTCCACACCAAACTTCGTAGATCGTTCCAAAGCAGAATACAAAAACCTCCTTGATGAAATCCTTGGAATCTTTTGAATATCCTTACATCCTTCCAATTTTCAATACTCCATCCTGTTCGTCGAACAAGTAGCGCTTTATCCTTACCAAAAGAAATGGTGGATGCGGGATGGACCACGGAGGTCTTAAGCTCCATCATCACTTCTTTGCATTCCCTCATCCAACAGATGTAGGCCGTTTTGTTACATCCACTTAGTATGTCCTTGTAACTGAGCGTGTTGACCTTTGACCCTCCTCCTCCATCCATGCTCAAACCCTTGGCTCTCTTCATCTTCTCTTCAAAAATAGTTAGGGCTTTTGGGTGTAATGAAATGTGGGGATTGAGCTCCTCCATCCTTCTTTTCGAAATCTGTCCAGACAAAACATTGGAGAAGTAGCGGAATTCGGTCTCATCCTCAAAAGCGTAATATCTTGTCATGTAAGCGAAAGCGCTGTAGATTGTAAAGTTCTCGCCAATAAGCTGATCTATGGAGGAATATGGGATTGATACAATTGGGGCTATGAGGTCCGTAATGTTCCTTCCCTTGTATCCGTTTGTTAATATTATATTCATCAGGATAAGTGGACCAAATATACAATACAGGAACGGGCGCTTTTTCTGGTTCTTCACGAGGTCATGACCTTGTTCCAACATTAAATGGACTCCAATAAAACCTACCTTCATTACTTTATCAGATTTGGAGCTACTTTTTGGAGGAGGAGGTGACAACTCCGTGGTTGGGTTGGCGGGACTCTCTTGCACAAAATACAAGAATACTCCTAGAAATACGTATAGGACGAATATGGTAATCCAAATGTAGATGTCGAAGGAGGAATAGAAACCCAGGAAGGATACAGAGGTCTGGGAAGGGGGACTGCAGGTCACAAAGGTCATTGAATCCTCCACTAGGGTCAGCACTCGGGAGGGAACAGACTCCGTACTTTGAATTCTGGGGATGTTTTGTGCAAAATCCTGATGCACATGGTCACATTCTGTAGATAAAGTTGTGTTGGTGGTTTTCATGTATGGAAGTTTGAGGTCATGTGGGTCACAAAGGTAGAAATAGTATGACGCTGGATCTCCTTTATCAAATTTGTTGTAGTAGAAATAGGAAATGTTGTTAAGAAGGCTGCCAGCGATCTCTGCATCCACAACTTTATTCCCTTCAGCAATTGACCTCTGTGCTCTCAACTTTTCAAACGGTCTTTTTTGGACCTGGAAACGTCTTATTTGTCCCCGTTTCAGTTTTTGGAGTCCCCAATCTCTATAAGGGACGGACCATGGTATGTTTGTGATCTTATCCAAATCTGCAAAGGCTGCTTTGAGCCACCAAATATCAAACTCCTGGAGAAGGGTCACCTCCAACCGCTCTTTCCGCCTTTTCACACATTGTTGACACACCAAAAACACCTTTGAAATTTCCGTTTGAACCATTCCGTTGTTGTGGTCAGGTTTCTTAAGTTCCTCTATCTGCACAAAATATAGATTTTATATCAAATATTGTTACTTTAGCAGGGGGGAGTGGTTAGGGGATAAATCCCCAATGAATTCTACGGATTAAAAAATAGGAACTTTCGGAATATCGGAATTCTATGTTACTTTGCATTTCCATCCTTTATTAAGGCTTGCGTAGCAAAACCTTTTTGATAATGAGCTCTGTCACTCCGTCCGTCCCTCCGACCGATAACTTTCGAACCGTTGCCCTTTTTCACCTCTACTCACCACCACCTTGGTCTAACGTTATGACCTTGCAAAAGGTGCAATTTTATACCTCCTCACCTGTAAATGGATCAGGTTTGACCTGACGTCCATTTGAAACTTCCAATAGTCCCAGGCAGTGAGCTCTGGTGGATTTGGTGGTTCCGAAACTAGAATCCTGTACACCGGTCTCGATAAGCTGTTGAACGTTTCATCCTCAAAGTTAAAGTTGCCTTGGAAGGACCATTGGGACGTGTCAATCCACGGGGTCACGTACGCTCCAGGTATCGCAAGTCCCTTCCTGTTAAGAAATGAGGGGGCCTGTTGGACCTTCCCTGGGGGAAATAAGTAGAATTGTGCCACACAGTTCCACCGACCCTTCACTCCGTTCATGATCTTCAATTTAGTATAATTATCCAATACTCCTGGAAAATACATTTTGGAAATCAGCTTTTAGTAGGAAATCATATATCATATCCGGATTTAATAGTATTTACTCTCATTTTGAAACTACTGGTTGCAGTGTGATTTTGAAATTATGGGCTGTACTCTGGTTTTGGATTTACGGGATGTACTCTGGTTTTTAAATTCCACGAGTTATTCGATTGCCTAAGTTTAGAGATTTATGGGATTTACTGTGATTTTTGTGATTGAGTGACATCAGAGTACATCTCGTATTTTCCTACAACCTTGAGTACATGCTATTCCAATTGTACTTATAGGTTAAATTCTCTAAATCACGGGAACGATCCCCATTATTGACTGTACCTGTAACATTGTAATTCTGCGTGGAACTGGCCCTGTTCCGTGTCGGAGGGTGTTCCACCGGGTAGAAGTGATTCCAAAACCAATCCGCCGATTCCTCCCATTTCCAAAGTAGGACATTATATCGAGAGAGGTGGACGGGGTTTGGATCGGGGTCCAGGTCAATCCCCTCGTAGTTTATGACCTGAATTAGACATCCATCACTGAAAACTGATGTAAATCGGGCCAAATTCACTACTTTTATTGGACGAGGACGGCCCAACTCTGTGGTTATCTGCAGTTTCCCTTCCGAGTCTGAAATATCAATGTTGTCGACGCGGTCTATTCCATCAAATGGTACGACCAAAGATAAATGGACTACAATTAGACATAAAACGCCAACAAATTCCATTTTTAGATGTTAATAGTCCGAAGGTACTAAAAACTTCAACGGTCCTAAGAAGCCCGTGAAGAAATGCATTTTTCTAGAACTCGACTACTAGAAACTAGAGTTGAATTTTTAATTATCTCACGGATTTGAGATTGTGCTGCATTAGTTATGAACACAACTGCCTCCTTGTAATAAAAACTATGCCATTGTATTTCATGCAAAACAAACCCATGTAAAAGTGATCAAGGAAATGGATTATCGGCCAACAAACAACACAAAATAAACCGTTGTAAACGGGTGTAACGAAGGGTTGCGTTTATTAGGAATTTTTATGGGATTTTTACGCATACAACTTGCCACTAAAGTCCCTTGGTGTTATGTTGGGCGGAAGTTGAGACATTTCGGGATATTGAGTTGAGGGCTGGTGGAGACATTTGGAGATGTTAGAGGCAAGGTGGTACATTTTGGGATAAAGGGGCAAGTTGAGACATTTAAGGATGATGGGGGCATGTTGAGACATTTCAGGATGTTGAGTTGACGGCTAGTGGAGACATTTTGGGATGTTGAGCGCTAGTGGAGACATTTGGAGATGTTAGAGGCCAGGTGGGACATTTTGGGATAAAGGGGCAAGTTGAGACATTTTGGGCTGTTGAGGGCTAGTGGAGACATTTTGGTAAGTTATTAGGGGAAAGTGGAGACATTTCGAGTTTGCATGCATGCGAAAAGCCAAAAACACTCTTAGACACTATTCCATTATTATAAATCCCTGATATTTCTTATGCAACACCCGGTATGGGTTTTTTATTTAAAAGGTAGTCGTTCAATCTCCGTGTAGCGTACTAATAAAATAGAGACCCGTCGTGTTCTACACAGCCTACCCAATCAGTCTATTGGAAGTTTTACGGTAGTTTGATCCTCCTTGATTACTATGGGATGAAATACCTTTTAATGCAATTAAAGTTCGTCCTTTCGGGTGTCGCACTCTAACTCGCCGACGGATAAACTTTTCAACTTGTGTTTTCGGATGTCCATATTGGGGGTTTTAACCAAGGCTTAGGTCGTAGATGGGCAAATTCCTTAATATCCTTTGAAGGGTCGGTTCAAAAGTCACAATTTCGTCTTGCTAACGCCCACCAACCATCGTATTCTTTAAGAAGGTATTCAGCAGTACATTTTAAATTTAAATTAACATCCCAAAATGTCTCAACTTGCCCCCAATACCCCATAATGTCTCAACTTGCCCCAAACACCCTATAATGTCTCAATTTGCCTCCAATACACCACGCTAGCCTTTGTTACGCCCGTTTAAAACGGATTATTCTTTAAGGAATGAAGTGGTATGTTTTGTGGTAGGTTATACTCATCATGTGAATTCTTGATAGGAGTAATATTCAAGCAGCTCCTCAGCCGCATTAATTATGAAACATCTTGGCTTTCTTTTAATTAATTAAACCCGGTTAGGTATTTCTCATCCACCCAAAAATAATCAATAGAATGGATTCTAAAGAACAAAAAAATTAATATACAAAAGGTTTATTTTTTAAAGTCAGCGAGAGATGTTTTCGCTAATTGCAGAAACAAATCAACAAATGTTTTTATGCCAAGTTTTTTAGTAAGATATTTATAAACTGGACTGTGCTGAGGTTGATTTCAAATTTGTCCGGTCCATTTTTAGAGAGGTAAACTTTTGTGACCTTTTGACCTGAGCGCGATCTTTGGCTACGTGGTACGCCATGTTTAATATTTGATATGACCATATGGGTATGTCTTGACCGTATTTCAAATTTGTCCGGTCTCAATCGGCCTTTCTTTTAAAATTCCGGTAAAATGAAATAATTGAACGGGGGCTTTATTAATTTATATATAG
Source organism: Hydroisotoma schaefferi (assembly GCA_034682405.1). Lineage (NCBI taxonomy): Eukaryota > Metazoa > Arthropoda > Collembola > Entomobryomorpha > Isotomidae > Hydroisotoma > Hydroisotoma schaefferi. The sequence continues at coordinate 3,332 of JAQFZX010003884.1, read as the reverse complement.
TTGGGGGCCATGCTTCAACCAATTTTATGCTCTGTAAGCTGGATTTCCAGCCTACGTATTTTAACATAGCCTGGCGTACACTCCCAAACATGTCTCCTGTCCTCTATATCTTGCGACAATTTTTGTTTTTCCCTCCATAACAATAATCCCAGAGGAATGTTTAAACCAGAAATACCTACTTATTGGGTTGCTCTGAATCCTTGTTTTTACTACATTATACTATGCAGTACTCATCTTGGCTAATTAAGCAATCTGAGTACATTGGGATTTATGGGATTTACTGTGATTTATGGGATATACTGGGATTCACTAGGATATATGTGATTCACTGGGATTTATGGGACATACTGGGATTTGTGTATGTGTGTAATTTATGAGATGCAGTAGGATTTGTGGGATATATTTTGATTTATGGGGTAAACTGTAATTTATAGGATTTACTGTGATTCAAGGAATATGCTGGTGATAATACGATTTTTGGTATATATTCTACACAAAAACTTCTAGCTGGCTTTAATTACTTACTATATTTTTTGGATTGCTTAATATTGTAGAAAGCCATAGCTCTAGAATTGTACTCTACTTTCGTTGATTAGGATTTAGAATTAAGAACAATTTGTCTGAATTAAAAGAAAACAGCGAATACGTTATTTTTGGAGTTGCTTCTTGGTCGAGTATCCATTTGGTTAATTACTTTTATTGGTCAGTTCTGTTGCATGAAATTTAAGGCTTTAGTTTTTTTATTCCAGAGAGTCATTTTAATAATGCAGTAGAGAGTAAAATAAATGAGAGCTAGTCAATGTTTGAGGACAGTCTCTACTCTTGTCGTTCTAAAAAATACATATTTCTAAACCTGTTTCTCTGGACAGTATAAGTTATAGCAGCCTCATCTTTGGAGTATTTACACAATTAACATTATAAAATATACAACTTTTTGGAGTGTTTTGCCTGATTCCAGTTCACTTACGTTCGGTAATATGAATAGGAGTGCAGGACAGCGTTGATTACATTGATATTTCAGCTATTTTGAACGGAAACTGTACAAAACCACAGCGTTGGGCCGTCCTCCTTCAATAAAAGTACTGTATTTCCGGAAATTACTCCCCTGGGGAGTTATTGTTTCAATGGTCTCATTTGCAGGGGGAGTTATTCCGGGGGGGCAGTTATTGTTTCAACCCAAAATAACCTTGGATTTTTCAGGTTTTTTCTCTAAAATATTAGTTTCGAAGTAAAAAATCCAAATTATGCAGATAAAATCTACGGATTTATTGTCATTGTTATTGATTAATTCAAATTACCCTATAGCTTTTACATGTCAACTTAAGTTCTAATCTATTTGGATCAATTCAAAGTCTTGAAACATATCATCTGAGTTTGTTTCATCGACATTTTCTGTAATACTCGTCCTTACACTCTTCTACAATTTGACTCTCCGGAAGGTTTTGGGATTTATTACACAGATTCAGTCCCCCTTCACAACTATTACCATTTTAAAAAAAATGAAACTGTCTTTTGAACCGTCAGGGTTATTCGAAATACCACATAACTTAAAAGATTTTACTATTGTTTCATGGGGAACAGCTTTTCAGTTCATTATCTTAAAGATTATTATCATTTTTATGCAGTTGAAAAGGTTTTGAGGGAGTTATTTGTCTAGAGGATGAACAGTAGGTGTATTTTAGATGGTAGTTATGGGTAAGAGAATTTTTATAGGGGGGGAGTAATTCCGGGGGGGAGTAATTCCGGGGGGGGGGGGAGTTATTGTTTCGATAGGGTCATTTGCAGGGGGAGTTATTCCGGGGGGGCGGAATAATTTCCGGATTTAGGACTTGGTCCGATTTACATCAGTTTTCAGTGATGGATGTCTAATTCAGGGCATAAACTACGAGGGGATTGACCTGGACCCCGATCCATACCGCGTCCAACTCTCTCGATATATTGTCCTACTTTGGAAATGTAAGCAATCTGCGGTTAGGTTTTGGAACACACCGACACGGAATATCAGGGCCAGTTCCTCCGGAAATTACAATGTTATAGGTACAAATTATAAAGGGGTTAGTTCCCGTGATTTAAATATAAGCACAATTGGAATAGCATGTGCTCAAGGTTGTAGGAAAAAAACAAGTTGTACTCTGATGTTCCTAAATCATAAAAATCACAATAAATCGCACAAACCTCTAAACTTAGGCAATCGAATACCTCGTGGAATTTAAAAATCAGAGTACATCCCGTAAATCCAAAATGAGAGTACATGAGGGAATGCAAAGAAGTGATGATGGAGCTTAAGACCTCCGTGGTCCATCCCGCATCCACCATTTCTTTTGGTAAGGATAAAGCGCTACTTGTTCGACGAACAGGATGGAGTATTGAAAATTGGAAGGATGTAAGGATATTCAAAAGATTCCAAGGATTTCATCAAGGAGGTTTTTGTATTCTGCTTTGGAACGATCTACGAAGTTTGGTGTGGAAGATTCGCTATTCCCGCCATATAGCCTTTAAGGAGTCGACCACGGGGCCAACCAAGACAGCTCCTTTTTTCCTCTCTTATCATTCCCAATATTTTATCCAGACGATTTAAAGTGTGGACTTTGTCCTCCTAAATTGTTGTAGCTGGACAACCCGGATTTAAACTCAATATTTAGCCTACATGTTTAAATCCTTAACTTTATTAATAACAAACAACTGAACTGGAGGAGTCCTAAAACACACTTTTTAATAAAACAAATGCATAATTCACCCAATTGCCAACTCTTTCTGTCCTTACATGGTTTACGGCATGTTTTCAATTGAATGAATTGGAAATTTAAAAAGACCCATCCCTCCACATGTGTTAAACTGCACTGTCCGTGTTCCAAACTAGAGTTTAGGTATATAAAAAAGTGAGAGAGAGTAAAGGTGAATATGAAGATCCATATACGTCATCATCATAATTCTTATACATTTATTAAAAATGGATTACACAGTCAGACCGGATTTTATCTCACTATCCGCCCTGTCCATATTATACAACTTTAAAGTTGAAGGTATAAATAATAATAATAAATAAATGGACCATCCACATCACTCTACCAGCCTCAGCCTTTATTATTATACCATATAAAGGTTAAAGGTCATTCATTTCATGCATACCCTTGTTGGATGGAGGGTCATTTTAGGTCCGTCGTTTCTTCAATCAATTCAAATACTTACATCCATGTTAACTTCCTCTTCTGGGTGCGCGTCAGGGGATCACAAGACATGATCTCACGGGGAACGGCGACAGGAGATAACAGCGACGGGAGATCATGGGGACAGGAGATAACAGCGACGGGAGATCATGGGGACAGGAGATA
>JAQFZX010003883.1:0-10005 GCA_034682405.1 Hydroisotoma schaefferi | reverse complement strand
ATCCGGAGTACACTTGCCGCCTCTTTGAGGTAGCTGAGTGCTCTTCTGTATTAAATATCCGGGGTACACTTGCCGCCGCTGCGCGGCGGCCAAGTGCTCTTTCGCAAGAAACTTTGAAATTAAACATGGCTGCCGCTTCGCGGCAGCCAAGTGTACTCTTCCCCCTTATTTTTCCGTACTGTACTCCTATCCTAGATAGGAGGATATGGAAGATTTTGCAGGCCTGCTTTCCTGTCAGGAATTTATTGAGGATTTATACTAGGAACTTATATTTTAAATAGAGTTGTCCTTTTTGGAAATTACTTGCAGAATATTTCGATATCTTTGTTTCATAATAAATAACAATAATCCTTGTATACTGTACTTTCTCAGTTTTTTTATCGTAACTACCAACCCACCCCTATTGGTCAGTGTGAAACTAGTACATATCTCTGTGAATCGTGAACTGCGATTATTCAGCATTTCCTACCAAGAATCAAAGTAACAAAATATTCAAATCGCAAGATACCAGTATGCTAACCTCAACATTCCATGGGCCAAAATATCAAACATTTATAGGCAACTTCAAGTGGATTGCATTTCGTATGGCTGGTTCCCCCTTGTTACACTGATAAAACCCTTTTCACCCCGTAGAAAATAAAGGTGTTAGACTCTTCAGCATGATCACTCCTCCCTTATATTATGGCTGAAAGAAACTTTCATCTTTGAAAAAGTTACCCAATATCATACTGCTTTGAATAAGAAAAGGGCTTACAAAGAGTAAAAGCCTTATAAATCAAAGTCCATAAAACTCATTGTTCATCCACCGTTTTTCAAAGTGTTTTGCATGGACTTGATAGCTATATTACATTGTACGCGCAGTTTGGTAGGTCTTCGGCGGTAGCAAGCGGTGAACAAAGTCGATCGATGACTTCGTTCTCTTCGACAAACAAACGGATATCCCTAGGCAAGCAGAGGGGGCTTTACATGATTCTCTGATTTGGCTCAGATCTTGGCCATTCATAATTTATGGACCTTGCTATAACCAACCACTACCACGAGACAACATCTTATTTCCAAACCGCTTAACAAACACAGTTTGTACAAATCGAAAATGGCATCCCAGATGGGCACATATAAGCTTTTAGCCCCGTTACAAAATATCCTTTATACTACCGAACCGATCTAGTTTCCAATTTAAAGGCCCATAACGACCAACTCACCGTTTTAGCTGGAACTCTGGCCAAACCAGGTTTAAACTGCGGTACCAACCAACCAACCAAACAGCCTTGAGCTAGTAGACCAGACCATACTTACACAAGAAACCCATTCTCCAACCAGCAACCAATCCGTACCGATAAACCCTTAATGCAATCTTATAAAATAAACTCGTATTATTTTATACTCACACTCATCTAGTATCAATGGTAAGTCTCACTTCAGTACAATTTGTCCTTTTTGCGAAGAAAAAATCCCTGGATTAAATATTGATGAATGCATGTAATACATCCAGAGTTACATTATTTACCAGCTTTCACCTCAGACTTTCTCCCTTATTAATCCATCCATAAATATACTTGCGATAGGGATTAATGCCTGTCATCTGGTCTTTCATTTCATTTGCTTTGAGAGAAGAGGTAACTCTTGGATAAACATATATTTCATGCCGACTGGTTAAAGACACAAGAGCTCATTAGTTGAATGGAACAACTTGGTTGCAATTTGATGCGTAAACAGAGCCGTCTCTAGATAAAGTGGATGCCTCACTATTTACTAAACCATGAGCCAATGAAGGAACCCTGCGAGACTAGACCAGTTTCCTCTCTCGCTTTCTTTTCTTTCTTAACTTCCAGCTCAGCTCTATCTCTGATAATGTTGGTTGGCGAAAGTTGTTCTCCGCCGAGTTAAGAACTTCCAAGATAAATGAGGGGTCAAATCTTTTAATGAAACTTACTGCACAAGACTCTTCACCCAGAGGGAGAGAGCTCATGGGCACCTATTATTTAGCAAATGTCATCCACGTACATACTATATGTGTAGCAACGTTTACGGGAAAACTTCTTAGGATCAAGGAATGAGCGAACAAAGGGGTAGATTTATGTAACTGTTCTTTCCTCTTTGAAAACACAAGAGGTATGCAAAGAAAAGTTTGCTGGAGTTGATGCTGATTGTGAGAGCTGTTATATATTATAATATCTAAGACAGAGATAAGGAAACGCCTTCTTCTTCTCAAAATCTGAGTACGAAACGAAACTACATTACTCGAGCAAGCCAAAAACTACTGTTTGGTTCAATTTAGTCCTTGCAATTTGGCAATTTAGAAGTACAGGCATACAATAATCGTTTACAAGTTTTCTTCTGGACTCTAAACAGAAATAAGATTAGTAAATATAGAGAACGACTAAAAAAATTTCCATATAAAGTGCTTCCGTCCTCCATCATAATTACTTCCCTTTCGTGAAGCCTTATACAGCGTAGAGAAATTAGGAACATAACATAGCACAAGCCGTAACTTATACAGAACATAGGTAGGTAGTTGAGTTTACAGAATAACTTCCGAGGCTTATGATACTACACAATTTGAACAGGTCTAAAAAACATAATACTTTTTCGTGGCTGACGGTGACTTTTTACCTTGCTTTCTCGGAAAGATGAGAAATCTTTCCGAGAAACTTTGCTGTCTTCTGAGTAAAGTTTACTGCATTTCTTCCAGTAAGTGGAAGTGGAATCTTACCACCAAAACGAGGTTTTGTTTGGTCGACTTAGACGGATTTTCAAGGCGCTATGCTTTCTTTAACGTCTGCTATATTTAATATGTAATCCAGAAAAAAGCATGGACAGCGCGGACCAGAAATTCCCTCTGTTGTCTGTATTAATACTTCTTTAAAATTGGATCCATCATTCAAAAGCAAAGGTAAAAATAAAAGAGATACTTACATTGGCTCATTTATCAAAATGCTACAATAGCATTGCATAGTATTTAGCAACTAGAGTGTTTTAGGTCTTTTATCAAGAAAAACTCACCTTGAAAAGAAATATTATTGTTACAATAGAGCTTCTGTCTTCGAATCTTTCCTTCTACTTCTTCGTGTATCTATGTATTATTAATAGTTTTATGCATGACAAGGGTTTTTCGATAAACAAAGGTGGTAAAACAGAAATAAGAAATAAAGCTCTAGCAAACGGCAAATTTTAAAAGCAACGTGAACATTTTTCTCCATTACGTATTTTACCCGTGCGAACACATAACAAACTGCTTAATAGAGCCTTCTTCGTCTCCATTACATTAAAACTTATCCGGCCCTCCACATGAGAAAACATACACCCAAGTGAGAGCTTTAGAGCATTATTTCATTTCCAAGGACAGGAAAATGATCTAGACTATTCACAATTTACATTTAAATGTACACCCTCCTTCGTCTTAGCCAAACACCCTTTCTTTCCTCTTTTAGTAGAACTAGAAAGAAAGAACTCTCCTAAGAAAACCTCCAAAGTGCAGCTACCCGAGCTTGTCCCAGCCTACTTCATACTATACTGCTTTATGAAAAGTTGGTGGGGGCCTGTCTTTTTGTGGCGTATCTCTTAAATTTTATAATTGTTAACCTTTTAAAACTTCTGACCGTGTTTGACCGACGGTGGCATATTTTACCTCTTTGAATACGAATTATACATTTCAATGAATTTTATAAGTTGAGAAAGTATCATTTTTAGTCTAACTGACTTTTTGACGCATGCGGGCCATTAAAGCGTTTGCAACTATCGATAAAATTAGTTTTTTTAATTAAACTATTTTGCAATTATTAAATTATTAATAAAATGTTTCTTTGATATCTTTTACCCGTTCGTTTGAACCAATGGGTTTTATAACTTGCTACAATTGCCACGAAATTAACTAGGCAACTTCCTTTCAACCTAACAAGTTCACCTACCAAATTTGGTAGGCCTACCATAACCCGTACAACAGTTATCGCGCAGACGGACGGACGGCCACGGGTGTTAAATAAGCTTCGGAAAAACTAAAAAGAAGCCAAAGAAATGATCATGGCATCACACCTTCTTTAGTATCTTCTAGTTTCAACTTCCACGTCGACAACCACGTTTCCAACAACCTTTTAGTAAGTCCTCCACCTATACCCTTGATGCTGCTACTTGTGTCTACAAGTATTATTTCGAGGAACACGGAACGTGTAAGAGATCCCTGGCAACTGCTCCGCACTACTCAACCAAACCATTGCACTAAGCATCCGTTTACAGACAGTAGCAGTAGCAGTAGCAGTAGTGTGGGTCTTACGGAAAGAGACTTCTACTGAGATGTCTATCTCTTAAGGGCTATTCCTCTGAACATATCATATTGGACTCCACCGCTCGCTCGTTCCCTACAATCGGTTGTCGGTATAATAACTTTTAGCTACTTTCTCCTTGCTCACTATTAGACAGCATTGCTTTTACTTATACTTTCTCACAACAACCACATTACTTTCACTTTAGTTCTATGCGCCTAATTTAGCATTTCACCTGGTTTAGACATAATACCCTAAATAACCATGGTACATAAAGGTAATCTTCTCAAGAATGGCAACCATACTCCTCTAATAGCACCTATAACAAAACTACCAACTTGTATCGCAGATTCACAGATGAGTGCTTTAAAACTGCACTGCATTTGCTGTATCTTCATCACGGGAACCCTAACTATAATAATCCTCTAGATGCCTCAAGAAAATAGGAATAGCTATAGATGAGCTTAATCGAAGTTTAGTACTAGAATAGAATCCGGTACATAAATGAACTGAAGGATATATTGATATTGCTGGAGCATAAAGGCGGAGATGATTGAGCTGCTGTGCTCCATTCTTCTTAAAAAGACAGAAAGAGAGAGCTTTTCATCAACTCCTATAATACAATGCCAGCGTGCCTTCGTTATAAAAAATATGGACATTTTAAAAGACAGGACGACAAAAAAGAGGCTTTATTGTATATTGGTTGCTAATAAAGTCCCAGAATCTAGTCGATATCATCTACTCTGTTGCGGTTTTATGAAGACGTTTTATAAATAATATAAAGTTTTCCGTTTCCTTCCTATATGTTATATCCTAACACTTTTAACAAAGAAGTCCCATTCCTTTCTATTCTATGGCTGGTTTGAGATGATACAGTTTTTGTTCCTTTATACTATAATATTCAGTAATATAAAGAAAAGTTTGCACGAGAGAGTTTCCTTTCCTGCTAACCAAACCACAACTATCATAACCTACTTTATGATTCCGCATCTCTTTCGACTACTATAGAGAATAAAAAAAACTCATCATTGGACTCACTGAATTCTTGTCCAATCATGGTTTTTATCGTACTGGGATTCATTTTTAGAGCAAAAGTTTGGTAAATTAATTTTAATCACAAACTTTTCATGATTTATTCATGCCAATTAAGCCATGCGGAAATAAAAAGAGCTACTACTCAAACAGGAGCCAGCCAGTTGTCTACAACGGACTTAAGACGAAAAAAAACTATAAAAGAAAGCGAGGGTCGTACAGTTAGATTATATGAAAAACTCCTCGCCTGCCTGTATGCCTGCAAAGCGCTAAGCTATTTCTGGCAGACGTGAAAACAACAACGAAGCTGACAAGCGTATGTTTGCTTTCTTATTAGCTGCCGTTCCCGTTTACAAATACACGGTTAGATGATCAAGCTCAACCATGAAAAAAAGGCAAAAGAGGTAGGTCCTAACTTTCTCAAACTTTATTTAAAGCTTTGAACAGGCCTTAAGATTAGCTCTCCAAATGGCACCTTCTTATTTCTCAAGAATGTATTCACATCCCATATTTCTCCCAGCTATCTCAAAAGAACGAAACTCATTTCATAAAGTAGACAGCCTATCTATCTTACTAAAGAGCTGGTTTGAAAAGAGAGGAAATCCGGGTGAAATATTCCTCTCGTCAACACTTGTTTATTCTCTTCATAGTCTACCTAGTTTTTGAGTGTACGTAGGTAGTTTTAGTTCGTTGATCCACTTCACAAGCTTGAAGCTACTAGTGCAAACATGGTATGGGATACCATCACATCAGGAGAGAATTTTCATAAGGTGAGGACTTTTACGAAGAAAGGAGATTGAGCTGGTGTTAATACTTGATTGATCAATATAACTCCGAATTATATTGCATATAAGCAGGTGCTTTCGAATATTGATAGGAGAGCGGTAACGAAGATTGAAGAAATATCCATCTTTCATATCAACAAGAATAAAATTCTGTTCAATCTCTGATCAAGTAACAACTAGAATAAAAATACATATCACTTCTGCCTGTCGATGTCGCCGAAATAAATAACTAAGGCGATCCTATGAAATGATGCCCTTTTTATTCCTCTTCTGATCTCCTACCGAAGAGAAGAAAGAACGGTGGGTGTGCCAACACGAACTTGTAGCTGCCTAACTCAAAGGAGAGGAAACTGATATTTCTTCATGAAATTTCCATAATGTCACTCCATATCTTAAAATGACAAGGACATTTTTTCATAGAGATCATGTAGCTTATGGCTTGCGGCCGCTGAATTTCCCTCTACTAGAGAAAATTGGATCCTAAAGTCCAACTAAACTCTCAACACATCTACTACTTACTAGAGTTTTCATGGTATATAAGAGAATTCTAATGAACCTCGATACCTCGCTTCTCGGATAAAGGAGCAATACCATGAAGAAATGTACATTACTCTTTTGCCTGACTGTAGATTGACATACTAAAAATGCAGATTTAGCCCAATTTAACTTGGTAATTTTATAAACTCGGGCGTTTCATTACCATTACCTTGTTCGAACCATAATTACGTTATACTGAAATCTGCCTCGTATTTTCTACTAGTAGCAACCTAACCAAACACAATCCCAGCTTCGTCCATGTCCATAGATTTGAGATTTCTCCCTAATAAAACGCAGATCTCGCACAATATTATTACGGGAAAGGTAACAAATAGAAAACTGAAATTAACTAAATAAAGCATTACTGAAAGTGTGGAATCATCTAACTTAGAATTTCACGGCTAATTTCTTTAGTAATTTTCTCTTGAGTCAGCAGCAGCAGCTACCATTAGGTGAAAAAATATACTATAATTCCGAGCTTAATAAAATGTCAAAATGCAATGCATTTATCATTTAAGATAGGCAACTCATAAGACGTCCTTTTTAGGTTACCTCTCGAATGGATGAAAATATCTTTGCAGCCTGCCTGACTCTTATGTTCCGCTGCCTGCAAGCAAACCGCTGCAAACCCTTTTCCAACGGATAGAAATATATCCTGCAAAAGTATTATGAGAAAAGCCAAAGCTGCTGCATGGAAGGAAACTGTAACCAAACCTACTCAGCTTCAGTGTAGTTGCTCAGCAGCAGTAGCTCTTCACTAACCGAATATTATATCCTACTGAAAAAATAATGTCCTGCAGTAAATTCTTTCTATACATTTCCTCGAATTTCGGCTTAAATATAGACTTTCCTTCGTGGCATTGCTTATCGCGCTACGAACGAACGTAAGATGTAACGAATGAAAAAGAAGTCAAGGGAAAAAATCCCAAAAGAAATTTAGCACACATTAAAGAAACTTATCGTACATTACCAGCATCTGCAAAATACTTGTACTTATACATCATCGAGCCTACACGTTCTATACTTAGGGAGGATTGGCAAGAGCCAACAAAAGGTACAATATAACTTGAAAAACCTCCGGGTGCAGCTGGCAGAGCCCATTCCAGGGCGCTTTTGCGCATTATTTCTGTAATTTAGTCTTTTCTAGATCGTTTTTTTTCAACGTGGGGGCCAGCCCCCACACCCCCGTTCTCTGTTTTTCCTTCGGTGTTCTCTCGTCATGACGCGTACTTGTACATTATTTTTTGCGATTCTAATTTAAAGTATACCCTAGCCCCTAGCGAAACCTCTTCCGAATTTTTTTTATTTTTTACGCTCGCTAACGTTTCTCTCTAGACCATTAGTTACCTTGCAGAAATGCTGAACTTCAGCCGTGACATACCCCTATCTTACGGAACCTGTAATCCCTGATTCAAAAATCTTTTAATTTTTTCCGCTCGCCAACTTTTGTCTTTAGACCATTGGCTATCTTTTGAAAGTGCTGTGCTGGTCCAACGGCCTAACCCTTTCTTCCGGGACCTCTAAGCCTTTATGTCTTAACACGGTGGGGTTTTTTTACCCCCACGGGTCTTTAAACCGTCGATTTGGACCAAACTATTTCTATTTTAGTGATTTTAGTGGAAAAGTAGAAAAATATTTTTCGAGCTATTTAATTACCCGGTGGGGTTTTTTGACCCCCACGGGTTGTATGGTTGACCGATTTCGCTCATCTTCAAACTTAGCCCGAGATAGGTTTATCTAACCCCCTATGCCAAATTTGGATGTTCTAACATCATTTTTTCGAGAGTTATGGTGTTTCCGGACGGACAGACGGACGGACACGGCAATCCCTATAGCCCTAGAATGGGCTAAAAGTAGAGGCTCCGTATATAAATTATCCTCTAATGGCAGTTCATTGCACAAGCTTTAGTACTGCTGCCTATTTGGCCTTAAAAAAGCTCAGCTCGTCTTGGGCGTTTTAGCACAGGTTTCCTCCGAAAAGCTAGTTATGAATTCATGTGTTTCATTGTCAGTATAAACAACTCCTGTTGCAGGGCGGCCAACACCACACAATAAATGGAAATGATTAACCATCAGAGAGTTCTAACTGTGTAACCAAACTTTCCTCAGTTATTAATACATGGAATTACAGTACAAGATAAGCATAACTTATTGAAAGTTTTAAAAGGAGGGTTACCTTTAGTATACTTAGAAAGCTTGCTTGATTTAAGTACTAATTTTACTCTACTTCTACAACAAAGGACCAATAGAAGTACACAATCATCCGCATATCACACGAGCTTTTGTTTTTATACGCTAAATTATTCAAAAAAGCAAAAAGGTTTAGATTTGATATAATATTTTCATTTAATTAATAAAACTTCCACGATTAAAAGATTTTGCATTATATTTCAATTCCTAGATGAATCCGTGAGCCAATGTAAAAAATAAGCACAGCATACGTACTCATTCCTATTCTATCGATATACTATTATTTATTACACATACGAAAATGCGAAAATGTACTTTGAAATAGTAAGTCGCGTAGGTGGCTAGAGTGGTGAGCGGAATAATGTAGTTGTGTAGTAAAGATAGAAAGTAAAATCTACTTAGTAGTAGTAGAAAGTATTGACGCTTCTTTGAGGAAAAACCGGAGGATATTCAGCAGGAACAACTTATCCAAACTAAGATCTCTTAGCTTTAGATTGCTTAAATTAGCGCAGTAAATTACAAGGTCAGCAACATTAACTAACGTCGAGGAAGTGGCTTAGCAAGGGAGCCGATACACATTAAATTACAACACCCCATCATCGTAAACGTTACGGTTATTCACACATTAAAAACACAAGACTAGCGGATACTTAACATGGAGGATAACGACTGGACAAACCTTTTAGAGATAAACCCAACATTTATTATTTGCAAACGAATTAATTAACGAGATTTCTAGTCTCTAGTCAAGTCAAGATCCCCTCCTGCCGTCTAAAAAATTCATTAGAGGACTAACTGATTGGGTCTGCAAACACTTCATTAGCTTTATCATCATATTTATCATATTATATGTAATCAATTTATCATTAATGTAGTACCGTAGAGCTTGTGTCATATTACTACGTAGCTCCGAATAACAAGATCAAATGCCACGTTTGAGTGAATTCCTGAAAATTGTATGCAAATCCTGTGGTATATTTGAATACATTTTAGAACACCGTTATAAGGAAGTGCTTTCCAATTTTAAGCTGATATTAAAGAAACCTCATTTTAAAAAATTAATTGCACTCTAGACACTGTTAAGACGAATATCCATAGCATACCTACAAGAATGGGGCAACAGAATGAAAAACCTCCTTTGTGCAGCTAGCCGAGCCTGTCTAAGCCTTACTTCCTACAGAGAGTTTTCTGAAAAGGGGGTG
>JAQFZX010003882.1:0-10012 GCA_034682405.1 Hydroisotoma schaefferi | reverse complement strand
GGTCAAACACGAAATATTCGAATTTCTTGATCGGGCTTTTTGCTAACACACCGCGCGCTCACTCCGCACACACCGCGAGTTCAATCCGTTCATACCGCGCGCTCACTCTGCGCACACCGCGCGCTCACTTTGCGCAAACTGCGCGCTCACTCCGCACACACCGCGCGCTCACTCCGCACACACCGCGAGCGCCCAAGTGACATTTAACAGTTGTTTACACCTCTACGTTACACGCGTTTACAACGGTTTATTAGATATTGGTTACACTAGCTACCTAAATAATTGATAGGTAGTTAAACAAAAGTGCATTACACTCTGTAGCCGTATCATGTTATATTTTTTGTGGAACTCTGTGTGTAATGGGTCCTACCGTACTAAACACCGCAGATTAAAATTACCTTTCAGACAACCTAGAAACATAACTTATATTTCAAAAGGTAAAAGATGGGGTTGGAGGGGTTGCAAAGGTAATTTGGCCAGGGACTTAGCAAGACTTCATAATCACTGGTTAACTTTCTATAGCGCTCTATTTTTCATTTTATTTGCTTAAGTATAATATATCTATTACCAACTTAGCTTGAGTAAGTGAATGATACATTAATTTTTTTGGCATGCGTTAGTAGAACACGTAGACGACCACTGAATTCAATCATTTATTTATGTTTTGTTTCGGTATTTGTTTTTCAACGTGGGGGCCCCCGTTTGCTTTTTGTGAAAAATTATAAAAATATATTTCAGGCTATTTAATTACCCGGTGGGGTTTTTTTACCCCCACGGGTTACTTTGTGGACCGATTCGGCTCGTTGACAAACTTAGCCTCGGGAAGATAAGTGTGACCCTGTACGCGAAATTTGGAACTTGTAGCACCATTTGCTCGAACGTTATTGTGCCGGCAGACGGACGGACAGACAGACACGGCCATCCCTATAGCCCTAGAATGGGCTAAAAATTAAGAGGATAATAATTTCGAATTATGTTTACTTGATTATAGTATGCACCGCGAATATTCTGGTCTGATTGAAGGGTTTTAATTTAATTTTAGGTTTACTTTATAATATGAGGTTTAATAAAGTCGCGTTGGTGGATGTAAAGTCACGGCCGGATGAAAGCGATTCTTTCTGAGTATTTTACTCACAGGATTCATATATTCAACTTAATTTTAATCATCAATAGGAAAGTATAACTTTCTCCTTAATTTAGCAAAGTACATCTTTTACTCGAATTTTACATGCATGTATGCATGGTAAAGAATGGTTTGTAAATTTATAAATCTTCTACTCTCTCAGTCAGAGCTTGTTTATCAAATCGGATCAATGATTTAGTTGATCGAATATAATTTCGTTAGATTCGGGATAAATTATGTTTGACTAAACTAATTAAACTTCTGCGTTGTCAATGTTCTAGCCATCCGTATGATTCTCATTCTTAAATTTGCATCATTCAATATCTTTTTATATTTCGATTAACTTTCTTTAAAACTCTTTTTTCGGATTTTCTCCATACCGTATTTATTCAATACCCTTTAAGCTCGGCGTACCCTTTCAGAACACTTCAGTAAAGACTGGTGAACTGAATTGTATGCTTTGATGATGCTAACTTAGGTCTTGATTATCTAAATCAACCATCAATATTTCCATTTAATTATCCCTTTCATCAGAGTTAACGGGCAACTTACGTTTCCATGTAATTAAAATCACACACATTTTTGACAAACGTATTCCTCTCAACACAAAACCCTTCTATCACTACATCAAAGATGATAGAAATTCTAGTATACGTATTTATCTTGCACAAAGTCGATATTCAGTAGACCCGTACTCTTTACCCGTATCATCCATAGATCCATATAGGCTTCTGATTTTGCTAATGCATACATATTTGTGTTTCTACTTTACTACATTCATTCTTCATTCTTCCAGTATACTCGAGAGAAAGAGATTACATCAATAAAATGCAGCCAGCCTTAAGAGAAGCGTTCCTGGTAAATTATCTCCTACATGCTGCTGTCTTACCCTTTTACCCGAAATTGTGGAAAATGCCCGTAGAAATTCCTTAGAGTTGAGTGACTACTTTGCTACTATATACTACTTTTCCTTTCCATCATATACGTCAAAGAGTAGACAGGTTTTCGAAAGAGCAGGCCAATATGCACTGTATGGAGCCGACCATAGGCGATAGTAAAATAGAGATAAGAGGACGTGGACTTACAACTTTGTCGGGTCGTCACTTTCTTCTTCCTTGCCATTTGCCATTAGTCAGACCGTTCTTCTATAAACTTATTTCTTCCAGTACTTCCAGCTTTAACTCTACTCTCTATACGTATCAGAATACAAAACGAAGATAGCAATTTCCAAAACGAGAAGTCAAATGTGAGCCTGCAAAGCGGATTAGAAGCTTTGAAGAACATGGAAAATAGATCGAAACTTTCTTTACACAGAATATCTACGTTCCGTTTTATCATAAAGGCCTTACCTAGCATAACCAAACTTGGAATTAAGCGGAATAGTTTTGAGTGAAGCGTTTGATATATTTTGCATATGATTTCAAGATACTTCCGTCCAATAAAGCCTTCCAGCTGAATTTAATTACGAAAATGTAAATTGCATAGTAAATCCAACCAGTAGAGCAGATTCTAAGGTGCGTTATTCATAGAAAATAAATATTTAGCTATATTATCTACATAGCTAATAGTCTCAGTGAAATACAAAACAAGTAACTTAAGCAGTATTTTACTACTGTTAGCGTCATTGTCATTGTCACTCTATATAGTTTCTTATGTAGACTTTTCTACCCCGCATCGTAGAATTTCCTCAAGTTCAGTCTACAGCTTTATTCACTGTAAGTACACTGTAATAGTTATCAATTTTCTCACGCTTGACGATACAAACTTATGCAAAGTTCTATGCTAAAGAAAGGAATTGACTAAAGAAAGGAGCTAGATGTTGGGCTAAGAATTGAAAGTGGCATTGTCAGACAAAATAAATAAGATGTAATGCAATGTGGATTATGTTAATTGTTAGCTACTCGCAGTCCCCAATAGGAGTACGGCTTGTAAATATCCTAACTGAGGAGATGGCTTAAAGAAAATTGATAGAAACATTTTCAACAAACGCTCCTACAATCATTATAGTATTGATTTAGTATGAAATTGAAGATTTATACTTCAACTGATTGAAATGAACAAGTCGCTCGGTTTCGATTTTACTCGGTGATGGGACAGACATTTAAGTTTGTTTAAAAAAGTGCTTTCATAGGTTCAATACACCAAGATCAAATTCAGAATACACATATAGCCATGAATGTCTATATATGAAATGGGACTGTATAATAACTTCCATTATTGTATTACCTTTTGCATAAAAGTTGTATAAAAAGATGATCTTCCAAAAGTCTTTCTGCATGCATTTAACTTATTTGTAACAGGCCAGAAACTTCCTTCAGTCCCATCCATCCCATCCTAAATATGTGGTTCCATCCCATTTACTTGAAAAATGACTGTTTACACCCCTTTAAGGCTTCTGAATGGTCTAAAAGTTTCTATCGAACAATTAACATGATTACAATTCCAATTAACCAACCATAATTATAAAGTAATGTCAGACATGTTTTCTTGTTGTTCAGGGTAAAAGTTTCTCTTTAGCATTCACAACTCTTTATGAGGATTACTATGTTCCTAGTTTGACTGTTAGTATACATTTCTACAAAAGTATGAGAAATGTACTCCTGGCCTACTAAAACATCCTAAAGTTCTTGCATTTAGTTTACGCTGGTTGAGCGTTGAAGCAGGTTAAAAAGGAACAGAATAGAAGGAGAAAGTTAATTACCAAAGAGGAAAAAGTCATCACAAATTAATCCTAGTTTAATGTTGGGAAAGAGCACTTAAAGGCAGGGTAATTCTTCCATTCCTGCTCCCAATTTAGGACTTTCCTTCATAGCTTTACGCATCCAAGGTTGAAAGTGCTATACTTATAACATTTTATATTTATGAATTTTGTGGAATTCAAAAGAGTTTTCCCAAAGTATATTTCACTTGATGCCCAATCCCTTAAAGTGGTTAAGGGTAATGCAGCCTGGCTTCTCTGGTTAGTAACAGCGAGAAGCAAAGGATGTAACTGTGACATAAATAGGCCTGTTGAGGCTGCCGAGGAGGGAATTAGATTTAATAACTGCGATTCTTCGAATTATGTATAGCGTTAATTTTTTTTCGTGAGTAAGCATTCGCTCTTAAGTAAGCTATAGAGAAAATGCTGGCTTTCACTTTGTATTAAGGTTTTAAAAGCTGTTTCTAGTTTTAGCCCAGTCAATTGGGCTTTGGGCATGAAGACCATGTCCGTCCGTGCAAGTGATAACTTGAGAAATATTGATGCCACACTGCCAAAAATTTGCATTGTGGGTCCAGGGCCGATTTTGAGGTTTAAGTTCGTAAACCAGCCCGATCGGACCAGCCAATGACCCGTGGGGGTCAAAATGACCCCCACTGGTCTTAAATTTACAAAAATATTGTTTTTCTATTTTTGCTCAAAAGTAACAAAGAACTGAATAATTTTGGACAAATCCAAAGTTTCAGGCACCCGTGGGGGTCAGATGGACCCGATAGGGTGAAAAATTTCTAAAAATGAGTCTCTCTACTTTTGCACAAAAGTAACACAGAACTGATTAGTTTTGGTAAAATCCAAAGTTTTAGGTACCCGCGGAGGTCAGATGGACGATGGACGATGGACACGATGCGATAGGGGGAAAAATTTGCAAAACGTTGTTGCTCTGCTTTTGCACAAAAGTAACAAAGAACTGATTATTTTTCGGAAAATCCAAAGTTTTAGGTATCCGTGGGAGAAAGATGACCCCATTAGGGTGAAAATGTTTTTTAAAGTTATTTTTGAAACAAGCTTGAAAATTCTCGGGTTTGAAAAAACCAAACGAAAGAGCAAGAATGGACGGGCTGTGCCCCCACATAAATACGGGAAAAACTAACAAAGCCGCTTTTATTGTACTTGTAAAATGAAACCGATAAGGGTTAAAGGATAGAACAGCACCCGTAGGTGATATCAATTGACTGGGCTAATATAGCTGCTTGGAGGAGGTTTTACTGTAAGCCTTGGCTAATCGTATATAGGAGAAACACGGCATTATAACGCTAATTATAGGGCAATAAATTTAGCTGATTACGAGTAATCGCAAAAAATGCAGCAAAAGCAGAGATATTTTACTTAGGTATTCAATAAACATTTGGACTTGTTGGCGAAGTTGCATGAATTTAAAAATGAAGGGTTCCTGGCTAGTCCCTAAGCATCCGATCCAGGACAATAGGCTTTGTTTAAATACCTCCTACCAATGCTTATCTAGCTAATCTTATAAAAAAGCCTTTTCCATAACCCGAGCCAAATATTGAGTTTAAATATTGTATAAAACTGAACCAAGTGAAATAAAAATGCTAAAACTTTATTGGCAAATGCAAAGTTTGAACCTCAAACGCAATAAGCTCAAGATCTCTCATCTATTAGTATTATATAAACTAGCCAGTTGGCTTAGTATTCAACTTGCCAGACGTAAGTAAAGTATTGCTAAGTCTTCCTTCCCTAGACTACGAAATGAGTGGATGGATGTATCCAACATTGAGTCCACACTGTTTTGCGGACACTACTTCTAGTCCGTACTTCTATACTTTTACATTCCCAAACTGACATATAATCCGCAACTTAGCGCAGTGGCATGGGAAAAGCTGGGTTCTTTCAAGTATAAAGTTAAATCACATCACTAAAGTAATGGTATATGGAGAAAATGGCTTGTCCAGAGCCAGAAGAGGCGAGGAAGGAAATGCGGGAGTAATTTATGATAATGTTTAATGGACAGACATATCCTTAGTCGTCGTTGGTTCGTTGGACCCGTTTCAAAACTTTTTTATCCGGTATTACAACTTTAACGTACATACATCCTCAAGAAAGGTACCGTATAATATTCTATAACATAAAAGCCCACAATTGTTGTAAGCAGCAGTAGGAGGATCTCAGTAAATTTTATAGTAATAACATTTTTATAAGCCGATATTTTGGACTGCCCTGCAGCAAGGGCTGGAGTATTTGTGTTTTTCATTGAGTAATGCAGCTCGTTCTGTATCATCTCTTGCAGAAGGGATTTAACCATTTACAATAGTATTTTGTTGGGTCAGCCCTAATGTGGAATATCCCTGTGGGTGTAGTGCAATGGGTAAAGCTTTGTATGCTAAGAATTATTTATTTAATTTTTCCGATTTGTTACAGTATTCTGATGAAGTTTAACTTTTCATATCATGCAATAGTAAACCTTTCACTATATATTATTAATGCAGAAGTAACGAACACCTGACATGATATTATACTGATGGCAACGAGTAAATTATTGCTGATTTCTGTATTCTAATGGTATATATATTCCATAGTAAGAATGAACTAGCAATGTGGTGAACCCAGAATAAAGATACATGGGAATCTCAGCTACTTTCATTAATCAGTCAACGATAAAAATCTTGACACTCTTAAACATTTTATAAAGTGGAACACTATACCCCAAAAAGATTGAACACTATACAAAGAGAAGCTATAAAGAGTTTGATGGAAATGTTGCTTATCCTTAACTATTCCACATGCCCGGTTACCGTAATCCACCCCTATCAACAACATTTTCTTGATCGTTCGTATGTAAACAACAGCAGATAGAACTAACGGAAAGGTTGCATCACTACCCAGGAGCAGAGTACGGGTCTACTTTTGGCAATAAACATGCTTCAGAAAAGATTTCAGGTAGAATGGAGCAAGAATTGTGGAAGAAAGCTTCAGAATATTCATAAAGAATGCTTGAAATCAAACTTGAGGAATCAATATCCTTGAATGTATAAAGTTACTGATGTGAAAAGACGAATTCTAACATACGGAATAGAATATAGAGCTTCAGAACTAAGGAAGAAATGAACGGTATTAATTTATTTGGATAAGCAAACAACATAAGATAGAAGAAAGTGAAAGTCCGTTCCAGTGGAACATGGTAACGCAAAATTTTGCCTGTAAACATTGTGTAGCATAAACGCAACCGATATATAAATGTGCTATTCTGTTTTGAAAAATGCACATTTTCAACCAAGGTAGAATGTTAGCATCCAACCATTTTTTGGTGAAATAAGTTGCTGAAATTCCTTCATAGATATACTTAAAAACAAAAGCGCATCTCAAACACTTTAAATTTTAAGTTACTATTCAATTAGAAGGTTTATAACACAAATTCATAGGTTTAGTTTATAAGATATAAACTTACTTAGGCAGAACATATTATTTGCTGTTATCGTAGAATTAAAACCCACAAATTTTGCTAAACTATTGACTGCAGAAGGAGTTTAAGCAGTACGATAAAACAATTGGAAACGCTCTTGAATCTTAAACTTGAAAAAGATACTGAAGAATATATATTAATCGTCCAAGGACTGCCTATAGGTTATGGTCTACTCCCTGAAGCTATGATGAGCTATTAAAACCACAAGAGGAAGATTTCAGAGAAAGATGATTTCTTGTTTAGACGGAATTCCCTTGAAGGAGCAACCGAGGAGAAAATTGGGTTGCGAAGTGCTCTCACATTTACAAGATTTACTATGCAGTACTTTCCCCTCATGTATACAGATGCTTGGGCTAAAAAAAGTGGGAGTGGATTTAATCCAAAGGGCGTTTATTGTGCATGATTAGAAAAAGTGTCTCAAGGTACGATAGCTACTAGCTACGAGACAATACGAATCTTAGCTACTGCTACTTACCTAACACATAATATGAGATTGCACAAAGAACTTATTTTTCTTTATTGCCTTACTGGTTATGTGATACTTTCACTTTCACCATTGAAAGTTAGTGACGATAAATAAGATTAAAATACTCTTGAATGTGAACTTGAGCCTTTTCTCATAAAATTATGGAAAGCTTATGAACAAATAAATACGCATCGAGCATTTATGTTCCCAGATGTAGAAAACTGTGCAGGATTTGATTACAAGGGAAAAAAATATAGCATTTGCTGTTTGAAAGATAAAAATAAAAGTTATTTAACTTTGAAATATGAGCGTATGAGACAAGACTTATTATGTCACGCTTTTGACGGCAACCTCGTGCACTTGAAGAGTACAAAAAGAAGGAAAAATTAACGGGCACATTATGGTTGCATTCTTATAGTTATAGCCCAGTAAAAAAACCAAACAGTTAGGTACATACGTTAATTCCTTAATGCAATCAAAACATTTCCCCAACCTACCAAAAACCCACAACAATAAGTCACAAGCAACCACAGAGTCAAACAAATTCTCTAAAACTCACGGCAAGCATCGAGCATACTGTGTCCTGGAAATCAATTATTTAAATCACTGTATACCATCTCCCTTCGTGCGAAAGAAGTACGTCTGTGCATACACAGTACGTAAAAGTCCTGACGCCACGTGTATAAATAACCTCATGGGGTGTAAAAGCTTCAAGACAATCCTTCTTTCATAGAAGATTTTGGTTACCTTTCAGCCAGGTACTTTCTTCATGATAAAACAGCCCTTGGAGTATTTAAATTGAACTCAGTGGAGTGAATGTAGGTATATTTGGCTTTCACTTTTTCTCTTGTTTAAGTAAACACCATCATCTATCTGCCTGCTTGTGCTTAGCGTATGTGTGTGTGGGTTTTTTTTGCACAGATTTAGATTTTGATAGCACAACTAAAGAAATTCCTTCCAGCTGCGCTTTTCAATATTCTCTGCTTCACAGCCTACAAGTCATTCTTTACCTGTGATATTCCATAATATAATTGTACCTTAGAATGTACAAACAAGTTAGTTACCTTTACTTGTAAAGCTGGGTTAGTCTTTTGCGTCAAAGGTATGGGAATGCAATTTTGTATAAGCTTTGATTTATGTTATTCTTGTCAACTTCTTAAAGAAATAATGCATGGAAGGATTTTAATTTTATCTCGACAAACAATGGGGTATAACAAAATTAAACTCGTTTCTCTTCAGGTTACATCCATTTGACTTGAATCTAAGGTGAATATTCCTACGCGTTTTTAATTGAAAGTTTCCGAAGAAGTTATGAAAAAATTCGTTCCTGGAAATGTTAGGAAATAAGCTAAGCTTTTTTCTATCTTTTGAATTCTGAATGAAATGAAAATGATGGATGAAAAACTTTATACTAACCAATCGGACATCGAATCTCATAATGTTTAATTCAAGGGGTACAAAATGATGATACGTTGAACTCGAGTTTTTTACGTTGCAGAAAGTAAATTCAATTGTCGGAATGGAGCAAATAAAATCTGATATCAAGGACGTTAATGCGTCTTCTCCTTGCATACTTTGTACATATACCGTATTTCCCGAATTAATCCCCCTGGGGTTTTATTATTTCGAACGAAAAATTAGAAATTGTATTAACATGGGCAAGATAGGTAAAATTTAATTTTTTAACGTGGAAAGGTACTGGGGAATTATACCGGGTGGGGAATTAAATCGGGAAATACGGTACTTGACTTGATTACAAGGTTTCCCATTCCTCGTGGGAGAACAAAAGAGTCAGCGGCAGTATATTAAAGTAGTATTATAGCCAATATTTAAAACTACTACCATAAAGCAACCCAACTGTCTTTTCAGAACAATGCCATTTTCAATAATAAGGAACACCGAAATCACACAAAGGAGAAAGCCTACGGCTAAATAAAAGATTAGGTGGTGCTTGAAAATCACATCTAATGCAATTCATTATACAAAATAAGCTTAGTTGTAATACACAAATGGTGTCCTAAATATATTGCGCTTTCCAGATTTGAAGTCGCACTTCTTATTTTAACGAATTTATACTGCACTTATTTTAGGCTTACATTGGAAATATGGGACTCGGGCTGACTCAGATGGCTGTGGTGGTGTTTTAATTACCGTATTTCCCGATTTAATGCCCCCCCCCCCGAAATAATTCCCCCCCGGTATAATTCCCCACTACCTTTCCATGTTAAAAAATTAAATTTTCCCTAT
>JAQFZX010003881.1:0-10013 GCA_034682405.1 Hydroisotoma schaefferi | reverse complement strand
GGTATCTCTTGACGCTGGGTATCTCTTGACGGGGTATCTCTTAACGTGGTACACATAACTTCGCAATTTAACTGTCAGTTTTATTCTAGAGGCTATAACCACATCCAGACTCAGAAATTAACACCGATCCGATTCCCTGGCTGCAATTTCCATTTAGCGTATGCATAGCTAATATTTATCATGATCATGGATGGGATAAAATACACGGGAAAAGGAAGAAACCTCGTTAATAAACCTTACATCCTGAATCTAAATGAAACTCATTTAAGTAAAAAACCTTAGCGTTAATTGTACTCGAATTAGGGAATAAATAATATTAAAAAAACTTAGTTTATGCATAATGAAGCCTACCCAAGCTCTAGTTCTAGTGTTATTTATCACAGCCGGGATTCAGAACGCCTCTCTCGGTCACTACAGTTCCATCCAATTCATTACCCAACTTGACCAATGGGCCCAAGAAGAGATCAATACCAACCATAAACTTAGCTTGAATAAAGAAATTCTTCTAATCTCCAACCAGGAAAAATAGAAGGATTTTGCAAACAGTACAGAATGGGATGAATTTGATGACTCCAACGTTTACTTTATCATTTATTCCTTCCTCTACAGTTTCTCAATCTATCTCACCCACCCACTCATATTCAAAGACCTGAGTGCAGCATTGATCAATCAAAAACTGCCCGTTTTGATATCATTACATGCTACAGAAGAAATCATGAAACAATCACACAATGTCGACAATCAAGTGTTGAATTTTGATGGCTTTCAGATTTCATTTCTTGACTGATTCATTCATTTATTCACCGTCGATTACAATCCTACTATTAAGGCTCCACAGAAGTACCCTATAATAAAATATAAACGGGTCGAAACTCTTGTCCTACTTATGGCAGCAACGGCCCAGAACTTTTCGCTAGGACGTCGGAATATTAGTCAGTTTGTTACGGAACTTGGCCAATGGGCTGACCAGAACACTCAAAATGATATCAACTACGTCAAAACAAAACAACCTGGCAAGATGTTACTCGCAGATTTAATTGGGAAAGGAACCCTAGACAAATTGTCTATGGTAGGGAACGTTCTCAGTCTAATCGTTCTTGCCAATCCAAAAATGCGCTCGTCGCTCAGCGTCTTGCTTATCGGACTTGCCATTTCCGACATCATCGTCTTGATCCGACTAATTCTATATAATAGTGTTACTTTCCCCACTATGGGACAACCTTTCGAACCATGTTTCAAGAAATATTTTTTGGATGGAGTAAAGTGGTTCCTATTAGTCGGAATAATCAGCCTCGAACTGCCACTTCTGAACTTTAAAATGCAGAAGGTTAATTCATTTAACATTTTAAACTCGATGCATATGCGATTATTTTTTAATTTCATTTATTTTTCTTTCGAAGAAAATAAAGTCCAGTTCATCATTTTGCATTTGCCATCATGCCCGATCTTTACAAGCCAATATGGTTTAAGGGAAAACATCATTTTTAACGAAAGAAGGTTTATAATTTTGGTTTTGGTTCAATGAAATCAGTCACTAATGTAGGCTTTAGCTTTTTATTTATGAATCAAAAGGATTGAACTAGATTGGGCCTCATTATATTTACAATTACAACAGTCAAGTATTTACAGGGGTGGCCAAATCTCTTAGGGAAAGGGATTTTTAAAAAAATATTTCAAAATAAAAGCAAAGCCTAATTCAAAAACATTTACAATTTCCTTATGTATTTCTAAAAGTTTCAAAACATGAGCCAATCTCATCCATTTGTTGATTCACTTAAAGAATGTTAATTAAATTGTAAACTCTGTTTTAAAACTTAAAAAGTGATTAAAATAAGATAAGCAGAGAAGCGGGTGAGTGAGGGTGGCTTTTTGGTTGTTAAAGTTAAGAAGAGTTTAACAGAATATGCATTACACGTCATACAACAATAGGGGAGATTACTATCACTTCTTCTTTCTTAGGGGTAGTAGTTCCCTATCTTATACTTTCTTATACCTGTTCTAAGGAAATAGGAAATAATGCCATGTTATTGTTGGTGGATCAAGTTTACCAAGGGGTGAAGGATCTACTTCTACTTCTACTTCTTACTACTACTTCTACTACTACTACTACTACTACTACTTCTTCTTCTACTACTACTACTACTACTACTACTACTACCACTTGTACTACTACTACTACTACTACTACTACTACTACTACTACTACTACTACCACCACTACTCCTATTCATACTACTTCGACTACTACTCGTACTCTTGCTATTTCTACTACTACTACTCATACTTTTACTTCTACTACTACTACTCCTACTCCTACTATTTCTACTACTACTCCTAGACAAGAACTTACTTTAGCTGTCTCATGCATTCCTAATCATCGTGAAGTTATTATACCCATTTTTGTGTACATACTTTTCATTAATGATAAACTTACCTGAGCTCTAATGCCTGCCCTTATACTTTTATGCTGGTATGTTCTCGTTATCTATTCTAACCTCTTCTTACCTGGCTGACTATAGAGCAACTAAAACCACACATAATTGAATTCATAACACCTTCTTCTTCAGGATCTAGGCATGTTTTTCCACCCTTCTTATAATATAATACAACCCTCTGAGGAACGATGTTGAGCAAATGAATGCATGGCTAAAAAAAGTAAAGGAATTCCTCAGTTATATTTCATTCCCTGAGGATTATACACACGTTGAGAACCTTCATTATTTTATCACCCAAAAGCTGTAAATGTTTATGGGAATTTGTTGTTCCTTACTTAATAAATAAATAAATCTGAAATAAAGGTAGACTTTACCTGCGGCTGATTAAATAAATAAAAAACGGACACTTAAGGACTTCAAGGACCGGCTCATAATAACTCATAATAATTTAAGGATTTGGAGAAATCGTAGTTTTTGCATCTTTTTTTTTGGTTTTTCATGCAATATCTCTGGGTTTCCTGCTGTGGTTTCTAAACTTATAAATGATAAATGGAATCGTATGCTGTATTGGGATTGTTTGTGTTGTGAAGTGAAAAGTTTTAAAGAGGAGGATTGGGCTTTGTGGGTCAGTTTCACATCTTGGGATCCTCTTAATGTGGATTGCATGGTTGTGCTTTCTTGATAGTTAAATACAAGTTTAATGTATAATATTATTGAGAAGAGGATTGGGTATTAGATGTATACAACTTTATTATAATAAGTGAATGGACTTGAAGTAAGAAGGAACTCTTCTTCTAAGGCTTGGACTAATCTTGACTGGTTTTTAATACCTAGGAGGATTTCATTTGGCTAAATCCTAATTGCAATTTTTAGTTTAGGGGCTAGGCCTGTGTGCCTTTTGGTGCAAGTGTGTCACTTACCACGGGTTTTAATTCCATTTTATAAGGAAGTCTGTCTCTATATGCATGGATTTATACCCTTTTTAAAGCTGCAGAAAAAGTGTTAAGCAGAGAAGGGACTTTGAACTTAATTGGAATTAACTAAAGTATTATTAAAAATGGGATCCAAAGTGGAGTACGTTCACACAGACCAGCTCATGGCAGCCACTTATGTCAAAAATGCTAAGGGTAAGTTTATGTACTTATTTAGGGTAAAATTAATACATAAATATATGGATTTTTTTCATAAGGATTTGCAAATGATGTAGGATTTAGGTAAGTAAGCCTGTGGATTTTGGAAATACTGGATCCTTATTTTTTTCATGAAATGATGTGTTTAATAGCAACTTATTATAGTTTATGGAGTGTAGAAGATTAGCCATTTATATTGTTGTAGCGTTTTGATGGCCGGTAGTTAGTGATTTTACGGTTTTAATTCCCATCCTTTAAAAAGTACAATTTTAAAAACACTTGAAGCAAAGGAAGATAGGGTGTACGGAGGAGTTTTTTTTACATGGATAGGTAGGGGGATTAAGGAATATTAAAGGGGGAAGTAAAATCGGAATTACGGTATGCATTTTCGGGGTTATGATAATATATTAAACTCTGCCTGCAGACACAAATTCCTAATGGAAATTGAACAAATCTGTAATAATTATAGATATACAAATTTATAAACTTTGGAATATGGGGGTACTAAGCATATCAAAAAGAGCTACGTTGAAAGGTTGCAAGGTATTCTAAAAGAAATATGAAAATGATGCTAAAATATGATCCATGATCCTTAAGTGTCTCTCGATCTGGAATAAGGATGTGTAGGGGCACGGCTAATATCCTTGGGTGGTTTAAAGGTCAAATTTAACACATAATTAAATAGGGCTTTCGGAAGGTCACTAATCATGACAATATTGGTTAGATAAATTACCTAATATTAATTACAACAATGTTTTTTTGTTTCAGCGATCGGTTTCCTATGGGGGATCTTTAGTATTTGCTACTCGATAATAACAGTAGTAGTATTTATCCAGCCTCAATGGGTAGGGACAAGGGCTCAAGGGGGATCGGGATACTTTGGTCTGTGGCGACACTGCGCTGTGGCTTCTGTAGGGGGCAGCGACGCTACGACCAGTTCAGAATTCATCTGTCGTGGAAGACTGGATGATTTTTCTTCCATTATAAATCCAACCTTTAGAGTGGCCACTATTTTCATCGGGATTGCAACACTCGTGGCCGTCCTATCCGTTTTTGCCCTTATCCTCTTCATCTGTGCTCCAGCTAGGCAGAGCTTTTTCATTATTGCCATGATGCAGACTATTGCAGGTTGGTCCCTTTATTTTATTTATTACGGTAGTGCATGTCCCCGAAATAATGCCTGGACTTTGAGGGTAGTTAAATAGTTTTAAGAGGGAGCAAATAGGGCTACTATTAGGGGGGGTTTCAATCTGGAGATGTACGGTAACTGCTTACTTTTACCAATGAAACATCACCTGTATATTTTAAAGCATCAAATATACTTACAGTTCCAATAAATCCCAGAAAACTAAAGCTACCTACAGTAAATCTCCTAAAAGCATAGCAAGCTTTTTGGCAAAATGAGGAAATTATTTATAGTAAAATAAACAAGGTTGTCCTTTCTTAGCTGAGCTGAGGTGCGGATGTTCATTTAATTAATTCCGTTTTTTTAAAGGAAGGAGGTACATTTTTCTGCTTACTTATGCAACACACAAGTATAGTTGTAATGATAAGCTCATAGTGCACGACGCACGTTATAAAAATGGCCAAAAAGAGCCAGGAAGTGGTAGTTTTTACTTTATGTCTGACTGAATGAGGAACTGGGAACTTGTTCATGAAACCAAACCAGCCAGGTTACTTTTCTCTATCGAGTAAAGTAAACTAACATTAACATTGCTATTTAATTTAATCATGGAATAACTAGTAAATATTAGTATAGCTCAAATCTTCAGAGATTCTTCTTCCCAGAAACGTATATATTTTATTTTAATGTTAAAAAAAGCGTAGGGGAACGTTTTATTGAATAGAATATGCGATAAATATTTGCAATTAATTTAAATTGGGTTATGGTAGATCAATTCTTTGCTTAGATAGAATGCTTAAACTTGCACTCGCACCTTTGATTTGAGAGCATGTGCCTTTTGCTCATCTTTCCTTAAGAAAGGGTTAGGAATCTTTTTTATGTCTAAAATATAATCATCATTACTACACTATTGTTTGTAGGGATAGTTAAAGTTTGAGGTTAAAGTTTAATCATGCAGGTTGGATTTCCTTGGCGAGAGACATTATTTATTCTACATAAACATTTATCTGTCTCTTCTCTATCCATCTCTAACATTAGTTTATTAGTCTGCAAAGATAGAAGTAGATGTTAGCGATAGGTAATAAATAATAAATTGAACATTGTTCTCGGCCAACAATGGGAAAACTCATTTCCTTCTTAAATATTGCAACCAGCTCATCGAATACTCTATAACGATAAGATAAGAAGTTATTACGCTTTGATTTAACAATGTTATTAACATGTTTCAGCATTGGCGTCGCATAATTAGCTAATGGTTTTTATGGGAGGACTACCTATTGTAAAGTTTAAGACAATTATGGAGATTTTTAAAGGATTTAAAGTCAAATTATGGATCCAAGTGGATATAAACTCATATTCTAAATACTGCTACTGGAAACTTGAGAAAGATGGAACAATTCCCTACTGTATTTTTCCAGTTTACCAAGTCACATCCAATTACCTTCACCAATCTACACATTTATACGAATTGCTCAGAAAACAAACTACCCTAAATCCTCGCCCAGACACCGCGGGTTATATGTATAAAAAAGATGTCTTGAAGCATATTAAAATGGGAGAGATATACCTTTTAACATGTAAAGGATAGGCGTGCGGCATAATTAACGAGGGCGGTATATGGGCGAGGATTTAGAGTAATAATGGTAGACTAATTCTTCAACTTAATTTAAAAAGCAAAAATTAGCAAAAATTAAAACCATTTAATGTTTTTCTCCTTGTAATTTTATACGTTAGTAAATCTAAAGTCGCAGTCACAAGTCATAGCTTTTGGTAGTGATTAATTATTATTTAGTTATGCTTTTTCAGTATAAATTTATCCTCCAAAAGAATATCAGAAGGGATTCTGAGTTTATATTCAAAAGTAGACTGAAGAAGATTAATAAAAAACGTCAGATTTAAATATGATAGAAAATGAAAGCCTGGCGAATGATTAATAAAAAGGAAACCCATCTGCTTTACTTTTACTACTTTTATTTTGAAATGTTTAGTTTAAAATGATGTTATTTTTTATTGCTTACTTATAGCACATTGCAGTTTTTATTGAAGAGTTATTTATACCATGCAAATATATACCTAGTTATCTGGTGCTAATGCCAAGGAATTACATTAAACGAAACAAATTGCAAAATTTGTTAGAGGGTTTCCGTATAGAATATTGTAAAATTTGTAGAGTTAAATAACAATATTTGGTTTGTAGCTTTAATGAGTTACCTCTTTAGCGAATAAAGCACATAACTCAATATCAAATGTCCCAATATTTTGTCATGGATTGCTAAAAAAAATTGGTGGACTTCGTATAATGGAAACTGTGACTGTAGAATGGATTATTTCTGGGATATGCAGTACTTTTTTGTGAGGAGGATAGGATAATTGTAGCATGAATTCGTGTTAAAGAAGCCTTGTATCTTTAATAAATATCACTTTTAGCAAAGAGTTTTAGTATTAACCCCGAGTTTTACTACAGATAATATTATTATTATAGTAAGTATGTGAAGAAATGTTTAAAGCAAATCCCATCCTTCGCTATAAAATAGTAATTGGCTATGTGAGTGAGGACGAGAGCTAATGGGATTTTAATACGGAAAACTCTCACTTTCTCAATTATTCACAATTTCTTTCATGCTATTACTACTAACTACATTACAATTACTGCTTGGTTTGGTGGCATCATTGATAGCCAGAGTTGATAGTTACTTATACAAGAATAGATAAGGAATTACCAAGAATACGTTTATTGTAGAGGTTTTATTTTATTACAATTTCTTTATTTGTCATTCCATTTAATAGCGTTGATGATCATAATCAGAACACAGTAATTACCTGATAGAAACAGAGTAAAGAGATCGACCACCTGTACTATTAGGAGTATAACTTATATAAACGTTACAGTAGAGTGGATAACTACTATTATACTACTAATTGTACGGACTGTTGACAGTTGCACATTTTTTGTAAAAAAAAATAAGCAGGCATTAAAATCGGTACGTGTGTAAATACCTTTTCGTCAAAATCTTGAATTTAATAAGGAACAATGGGAACTCCGCTTATCTGATGTATTTAACAGGGAATGTAAACCTTTTTTTAATAGTAAATCGCTCTAAAAAGAGGTAGTAAAATGGGAGAATGACAGAAAAGATTTAATAAAGTAAAGAGAGAGAGAGAGAGAAGTTAAATAAATAACAAAACATAACTTTTTCCAACCAACAAGAACAATCGATTAGTGTAAACATGTTGATAATTATTTTCTAATTTTTATAAATAGCATGCAAGAATTGAAATGGATGGATAAAATGGGTAGTAAAAAGATACAAGATAAGACTGAATTAGTTTAATATAGAATTGGAAAGACAAAGGAAGGACTGATTGGTTTTATTTCATGCTGAAGGATGATCTTTAGTTGAAGGTAGTTGTTAATGACGTTTTTGTTTATAGAATAATAAAACAACATAACATTGGAGTAGAATTAGGATGGGGAATTGAATGGAAACAAATATAAACTCTCTGCATCTGATGTAGATAGAAGACTGATTCATTTATAATTACTAGAGAAGGCTTAGGATGAGGTTCCACAAGTTTAAGTGTAACATTTAACAGAGAGAGAAAGGGTTATTTATACTTAAACCTTGAATGGAGTGTTTGCATAATCATTCTTTAATTTATAGTGGAAACAAAGGGACGTCCAATTGGGGGTTTTGGGTTTTAAAGTTGCAGACATATTTTAGGCGTTTGAAACGGTCGGCCATTGTTGGGGTTGTAAGTTTATTTTGGGGGTTACAGGGGTAGAAGTATTTTGGGGGTTGAGAAGGGTATAAGTATTATGCCAATTTAATTAGGTATAGGATTGTTAGGATATTTGATTGAGGATTTAACGGCAATCAGGGTTTGTAGTTATTTACAGGGTTTGAAATTAAAATGTCACGTTGATATTGATAGAGATATATATCTAAAAGAACCACGGGATCCTTCTGTCCCTGATTCTTAAAGGTTAATTTCCATTTGTCCTTTTAGTTATTTTATCCGCCCTTAAATTCATACCATGAATAAGAGAATGAAACTACTATTGATTAAGGATGGAAGGATTGAGAAAAAGTTTAATCGGAATGTGTGGGTGTGGTCCCCAATTAGTTTTACTTGGTAAATTAATGAATGAACTAACAATAGAAGTATGTATGTTAGTGTTTGATATAGTCAACAGTCGTAGTGCAGTTCATGGAAATAAATGTCGAGGTTTATCGCTTCGTCTTTATGTTAACTCTGTCGTTGCTGAGTTTGAACCTTTTAATTTCAATTCAACTTATTAAAAAAACAAAATTGACAATGTTAGTTAGGATACGAAACGAATCAGTAGAAGTGTAGTAGTAGTAGAAATAGTAGCATAATAATACGCTGATTGATTGACTCAAGAGAAGTTTGTGTCGATCCAAGGATATTGGATATTGTCAACTCTTTATCTTTTGTGCAACAAATTCTGTATAAAAACCCCATTCATTGTGACTGTTCAACTGACATCAAAACGGACACCGTACAGGCTTTCAGCGTTTTAGAATCATTTCATCCTTAAGTCTTTTATTATTGGAGTTATTTTGCAATAGAATATTCAATCTTTTTCAAAAAACCTGTAATCCTAAATTTGTGGTACTTAAATAAATCTTTATTATAATTTACATTGCTAATTAATTCATGCATACTAAAAGCTCAACATTTAATTGGTTAAAGTTAGTAATATTTTATTATGTCAGAGTAAAAGACGCGTTTATTTGACCGTTCTCAATATCATGACGAACCTAGAGATACCATAATTCCCGATTTAATTTCCCCCCGATATAATTCCCCCCTCCGGTATAATTCCCCATGGGGTCCGGGCCATTTGAACTAATCATTCCTCCCACCCCCCGGAATGATTCCCCACTCTGGTTTAATTCCACATGGTAAATCGGAGTTTGAAAAAATAATTCCCCAGGGGAATTAAATCGGGAAATACGGTAATTGTTTTGTGATTTCTTTTATTAGTAGACAGACACAGAAAACCTTTCCTTTGGACTGTCACACTCATTTCGTACTTTACTCCTCTTATGTAAACTGTCTGTGGAGTAGAATATCTATGGTAAAAGTTCTTATTTTATGTAACTCAACTCGTTACACTTTTTCTCGCTAAAATACTTTAATGGTTTTACGGTCTACTGACTTTTTAGACAATTTTACACTTTTTAATATCTAACTAGAGCAGAAGAGTTTACTAGTCTTTGTACTATGGAATTTAGCATACGCTGGCTTTATATTCTTTTTAGTTTTAAGGATAAAAGTTCATATAAACTATTTTAAAGA
>JAQFZX010003880.1:0-10014 GCA_034682405.1 Hydroisotoma schaefferi | reverse complement strand
TTACTAGCGGGTTGCTGCTAGCAGTAAAATATCGTGAAAAATTATTAGCAGCAATTATTACTTGAAGGATTTTGCACGAGAGTTCATACATTAATTTAGAGGGTATTCTATCCCAAACTTTACCCAAGCTGATTTCTTAACATTATTTCCATATGGAATGTTCTATCGTTCTGGGTTGGCTTGCTTGCAATAGAATTTATGAAAAGTTACGTGACTCGAAAAGGAGCTATTGCAAGGCTGTATTTTGGTGCTTGTTTTAAATCATTCAAGCATGGTAAAGCAAGGATCTAACTTGTAAATAGAGTTACTAATGGCTTGAAGATATCAATATCATATAATAATGCTCTGATTACTTTTCATTTAAATGTTTTAGCTAAGGGGATCCTTACTTATGTGGCCATAGTTTATTACTTTGGAGATGGTGTTTAGAATTTCCGAGTCATTAAATGCTTGCCAATTATTAGCAACAGAACGAATTACACTTGTTGAAAAACTACCGTCTGCCTTGTATTCATAGGTAATACTAGGCGACATAGGTCGCATGATGTGCGAAAACGTTTACTTTGGCCATAATCCTAGACTATATGATGGCCGAATAAATAGATGGAGATATTAAGGAGAGAAAAGCACACAGTAAACGTAACGACTGAAAATATAGCTTGGTAGTTTTAGCCATGAATAATAAACGAGAAACGAATAAATGCGCAGGGAGTTAGCCCGATGCATGAGGAAGTACAGGTGATTCTAATGAACGAGTTTAGGGACACAGAACAGACAGAATGTACATAGATATAGAGATTAAGACAAAGTCCGCAGACGAATATTGGTAATTGCTTGCCTACAAATGCAATCAGTAAAAGTAGCCCACACCAGGTCAATAGACGGGCTATTATTATTATTATTATTATCTAACTATTTCTCTCTGCTGCATGGAATGACTAGTCCACCGCCAATGCCTTTATCCTTTATCATCAAATATATTACTGGCTATTGACTGCAGCCTAATTAATTGAAAACATACCCAATTTGATATTTTTCTTTTTTTTTTCGAGACCCCTTGAGGATATTTCTGATATGATAAAATAAAGAAAGACACGTTTCCGAAATTTATTAATTTATGCCAGTATTTTATGCAATTGAATACAATTCATTCCGTGCACAGTGACAGATTACGATTCGAGTGTTATTTGTGATATTCCGGGCCATGATAAGCATTAAATGTTATCAATATATAATTATGTGAAAACGGTTGTAACTCATTGGTATCATTTGTGTGTAAATACATCGCTTCACTAGCTTTGTAAATTCATGCATCTCTCACGGGAAAAACAAAATTAGTCATGCTGTCCAGTAATGTAACACCCACACAATTAATTGAACTGAATAGCACTCCTTTTCAAAGTAGCTAAGTTTAAGTTGGGGTAATGCCCAATTAAACAACGTCCGAGGTTGTTGCTCATATATATTAAAGGAGGAAGATAATGAGGCGGTCGAGGAAAGGCATTTGGAATATCTTCCTATTCGGTCACTATCCCTTGAGTACAAAACTAAATTACGATACAACTTGAATGTACAGCACCTATGGTATTAGGAAGGTGTGAAGAACGGACAAAGGAGAAGCATTACACAAGAAATATCTGAATAATAAAGAGGATGGACAGGGAACAAATATGACTAGACAGTCTTCTGAGCATACTAATATTTATATACGGCTTTTTTACAGGAAGAAACTGTGTTTAAATTAAATCGATGCTTATGTACTTTATTCTACTTTCATACAAAAATGGTAATACCCTGTGACCGTTACCGTGTTGAGTATTTATTTCTACTGTTCCTTTTGGTTTTTCTCTTGTTTAATGTAATAAAATCGTGTACACACCTTTGATTAAAAGTAGGGATGAATATTATAATTAAGTGACTACGCGGAGGGTTTTTTTTATAGCATCATACAATTTAATTTTAAAATCCTTAAGAGTCCCATCACGTGAAGAAGTTGGCTAAACTGAAACTGAAAGTTAATGGTATTCATGTATTCATATTAGCCGTAAGCCGTATACAGTAAAGGTTAACACGCCTAGGCAGGATAGGATTATTCGTTATATCATGTATTAAGTCTAAACTTATCGTAATGAAGGTCCATGAACCTTGTCCATAAACAGGACAACTGTCTGAAGAGTGCGAGTGATATATTCTGCCATGCAGCAAGAGTTGCAGGAGAGAATTACCCAGAGAGAAATAAAACGGGGTGCACAAAAAATTACTAAAAGTATATCTACTAATTCAAACCTATATTGCCTGAAGCAACCCTATTAGACTCTGGCAAACCAGTCTTGAACTCCCATGAAATCTCATACCATGATCTCCAAGATGCAAGACATGGCTTTGCTATAACTGCAGGCTGGTTTAAACTTAAGAAACTGTGTAAAAGTGGCATAGAATTTATGAAGTTTTTAAAGAAGCTAGATGAGGAATCCATCCTACCAAGCAGACGGATTTTTAGAGGTTATATACTCACTATTCTCGTTATTTTGCTCTATTTGCAGAGCTTAGCTCACTTTTAACTTTAGTTGGAAAAGGGGTGGCCTGGCCAGCCCTAGCGGTGGTGCAGCGAAGCGATTATGGCTTTTTAAAAAATATATATTGTCCTTAAACATGGTTCAAATTGTTAAGTTAACAAGTTAACAGATAGTACACATGATAAAGCCATGGGATAACCAGCAACGAGCTATTTTCTATTCATTTAATATATCCCTGGCTTTAACTTTATGGTTACTTGATTTTGCAGTCGCTACAACTGCAAAAGAACAAACTAAGTTACATAGGCCAACTGATCCTAATAAATATAATCGGGCGTTTAAAGCAGTTATATGAAACTAGTATAACATCACCCTCTTCTGTATCATTAGCTGGAATTCATTTCCATTCCAATGGGGCTGTTGTTTGCTGCTGCTTCTGCTAACTTAACTATGAAGAAGAATAAAATGTTTTATTACGTATGTTGTTGAACACACACAGGTTTAGCCCTGTCTGTCCGAGGACGACGAATCTAAAAATTCTGGAATGGCTGTTGTTGGTGGCGTTGTTGTGGATGCCAATGCATAAATGAGGGAACTGTTAACGCAGCAGTTAAATAGAGATTGTAGATTGTATTGCATTATGTTATAACAAAATTAGACACTAGCGTAACCCTGGTGTCTAATATCTTAAACACCATATGCAGCACTAATGCTGAAGATACTTATTCAGCCCGACTACTATTCGCCATCCAGTATAACATTAACTCGCTTTGCATTTTTTATACTTGTACTGAAGACATCTTGTCTGTAAACAAGAATTTAAGCGTCTATCTATCCTCTGCAAGTACAGCTCTTCTGCGAGTAAAAGTAAGCAGGTTTTCATAAAAAAGTGTGTGGTACATCCAGAACTATTGGCTTGGTTGGTGTAAAGATACACAATATTATAAACCCGTATAACCGTCCCAAACCAGCAGCAAGTATATTGTTTTTTATCAACCAGTCTCTCTTAACGGGTTGCTTATCTATGTCATTCTGACTGTGATTTTCCATCAGTTCACTTCACCAATTTTCTCCTCTGTTGCAAGATTATAATATTATTAAAATCTGTTGTTGATTCGTAAATTAGAATAAGACGATTTATTCATAAGTTTATTTTGCTTTTTACAAAGAGGCTGTACCAGCTTTCCCTTAGAGCACCAATTACATACGGATAACGAAAAATAAGCTTGTGCTACCTAAGCATTGTGCATTGTTAGCCGTGAAATTTCTAACCGGCATTGCAAAGTTTCCATTTAGTTTATCAGGCCTTAATTTACAGTTGAGAACATTTTGATCCAAGTGGTTGGTAGTAGTGCTAAAGTTTAACTGGGTTGTCTTTTATACGGTAAGAACCTTTAAAATCCAGTTCATAAATAGCTTAGTACTTTTATATAGATACTTTTTATATAGATAGAACAACTTACTTTCACTTAACAATAGTCTCTCAGTCTATGATGTATGAATGGATCTTATCTAAAGCGATATAATATATATTTCTACCTCGTTTCAAATTGCACCCTATGAAGTTACCAAGCCGATTGGCTGCCATTCGTTTATACTGTATAGTAAGGTATGCAGGCAGTGTCACCGGTAATTTCTTTATCTAGAAACAATTTATAAGGAAGCCATTCAAGCAAGCTGGACAACGCCAGAGAACTCTATAACATACCTTTTCGGAGCTATAGCTATTAAAATGAGATAATAACTTGTATTTATCGTTCTAAGCACTACATTGCGTGCATCGACATTAGTCGAAGTCGAAGCATTATTATGCCTATTATAGTCCTGTCGTACTTCTGACTTGGTGTGATGGGTTGCATGGGAATACGCACTCTAATTGAGTTAAAAGAATTTCAAAACAAAAGGCACGACTTACTTAATTCAATGTCATTGATTTGGCTCTCAGTCCAAAGAAGTATCATGTATGTGGGATTGGACTTCATGGAAAACATACCAAGTATGCATGCGACGTAAACATAAATATTATGTACGAAGTGGATTGAAACAGTAGTAGTACACCGGAGACGTACGAAAGGGTGTGCTAAGGCGAGGGAATACGCAGTTCTGTCTGCAACATATGCCAACTTAGCTAATACAATGATAATAGTAGTGAAGTGCCCCTCATCCGTATCGCAATTTGAGCATTTTCTTTAGATCAAACGGATGCAAGCGTTCTTTTCTTACACGGCGCAAATCGTCTGAATATAGGATGAAACTTAACTTCACTCCGACTTCCTTGTCTAATAAATAATTAGAGACAAGTTCTGATAAGCCGCTATTCAGGATTCGGCTCTAATTTATTTAACATTAGAGTATAGCGAGCGGATAAACACACGAAAGGACGTGTGCAGCTTGCGACTTCTTTAGACAGTCAGTGTCAATGTACAATCTCCAGTTGCGAAGCTACGGCACGTGTACAATCTACGAGTTATAAATAGATAAAGCTATGGATAATGTTTTGAAAGAAGATAGATAATGATGGTTGTATCGTCTTCTATGACCTATCCCTTCAGGCGAGAAGTAAACAAACTCCGATTATCAAGCCCGATTTAGCCAGCATTAAATATGTTATTATTGTCGATAAGTCATTTGTAGAGAATCAAATCCTTAGATCTATTCATGTGTATGGTATTAATTGATGTTTTTCGCATTGTGTAGGGTTAGAAATGGTAATTTACTAGACTACCAGCCTCGACTCGATCAGGTGGAATTTTAGGCTTACTTTGTTTAAACAAGTGGTGAGCGTCAACACCGAGATTATTCTTTCAAATCCCGAATTGCGATGTGGCATTAAACTGGGTTAAATCGGTGACATTCCATCCAAGAGAGCTTTATTGTTTCAAAAGAAATTTTAATTTTGAACCTCAATCGCTTACTACTACCTACTAGTGGGGAATTTTGCTATAAATTGCACAAACTTTCCGAAACAATTTCATTCAAATTACCTTTTTAAATTTATTAAGATAGTTTAATTTAATTTGCTGTTAGACCTTAGCTGCTTTAGAAAAGGTATATCTTCATTTGTGTTGTATGGAAATATGGGTCTTGCCAATGTTTTGCTTTAATTTAAGACAGGTTAAAAGCTAATATTAGTTATTCAGCATCTCTACTGTTTTCATTGCATGCTTTTGATGAAAACATTAATCAATTGTCCTAGAATGTTTTGCCCCTCAAATTATTTAGCTTCCGATAGCAAAACAATTTATGGAACATTTGAGGACAGAAGCCTAACAAGTAATTACGTTTTTTCTAACTGACTGAGGGAAAGAAAGAAACTTATTTAGTCCTCAGGCTTTACTTTACTCACTGTGATAAAGCTTTTAGCACAAATCATAGGGCAAAAACGAAGTGTTTTAGGAAAAATTAAGAAAAAAATCGAACTGGCTGACACACGAACATGCACGACAGTTTAAGAGAGCAGAAATCCAAGTAATACTACACAGGACCTTTCTACGATAGATTTATATCAACCTCTATGTTGAAGAAAACTGAGGATCTGTGGGTTGGTGATGGATACTTAAAGTAGAAAGCATCTAATCGAAATCAGACATGGCCAAAGGTAGGGATTTCTCATAATTCACAACTTTCTCTCCTGTAGCAAACTCTAAAATGTAACATAAGTGTAGTAAGTTTTTCTTCTTGGCTTTAATAGGGAGATTGATGTAACCTAACGTAAACGATATTCAGCAGAGGAAAGCCTTTCATAGGAACTTCACAGTATAATACAAATAGTAATACAGTCTGCGTGCTGGAATAAACGAATTTTTTTTGTCCATGTTAATTTTGTTTCACTCTTATCTTAATTCCCGAACAATGAGAGCCTCGCGATGGACCAGACAATACAGAGATAAGGAGTGTAAATAGGCAGTCCCGTGTTGTAGGCATTGCCCCATCTTCCTTCTTAATCCCCGAACAAGTGGCCGGTTTCATGGTGACCCGAGCACAATACTCTCACTATTTAGTAGGATGACCTTATCTAGGGACAGTTCTCCATTAGTATCTAAAGACATAATGTGCTTATGCATTAAAAGCGACATGCTTATGGTGCAATAAACAGTAGTTGAGCCTATTCCAGCCTACGATTCATCTATAAATAGATATCCGTTAATGATATTTCCAGAATATTTAAACACGGCTAACTCTAACATCTAAAAGTCTTATTAGTTAGCTATAGGTAGAATAAACCCAAGTCTTTGAAGTAAGAAAGAGAGGTGACGAAAGGTTCCAAAGAAATTAACGGCTTTTGCTTCAGATTGGATTAGCTGCCGTCGGAAAGGGACTAAGGTATAACTGAACTAAAGTATATTTGAACTAACTAACTACAGTTTCATGCATGAATTAATTTCCGAGTATGCTGTAAATGTACTATTTGTAGTCTCTCACAGTGCATATGTAAGTGGATCTATGCTGTAATAGTTCAATGGAAATAGCCATAACATTATTCTCCCAGTTTTTGTGACTCTTTCATTGCACAATGCTAATTACATTGAGCTAAGGACGTAAGTCCATCATGATCAAATTGCTATTTCGACTGGTGAGCTGATATGACGAGCCCTGTAAGCGTTACGTGCTGTTGTTAAATGATCCACAGCAATAGCAAAATAGAATATTAACGCTGCATACATATCACCTAGTTAGTAATCCATACATAAGCAATGTCCGATTTTACATCTAAGACGCTGAGAATAATATTACAAATAATTAATGTATGCTAACACTCAAACGTGGAGCAGCAAAGTAACTAACACTAGCCCTAATGCAGTTAGTAAGTTGGCTAAATCCATCCATGATATGATGATAATGACGCTGTAAGATAAAATAACCCTTCCATAACCATGCAGTCATGTCTATTGTGTAGAGTAAGTATTCAATAGTGCTGGTTTGAGTATTAAACCTATATTAATGGGAAAATTCAAAGTGAAATATGGCATGGAGAAGGGAGATTATCATTACAAACTGAAAGGTCCACTGGCCTGTACGCCTGCTAGCTAGTGCATATATTCTGTGCTTAGTCCTCTTGATGATGAGCAGTTGTAAATTTCTGATGAGTTAGTTGTTAAATATACAGATTCCTTGATGAATATGCTGTTAATGTGAGCATGGAAAGTAAAGCTACGAAAGATTATAAACGGCGAGAGTAAATTGGAGTAAGGCTTCAGATATTCCTCTTAAATACTCTTTCTACATCCCCTGCCCCCATCAAAATTCACTTATAACCGGGGTAGAGATTATATTACTTGCGTAGAAGATAATAGGTAAAGGCTTCTGATGTATCTTTAAGTGAAAGAAGGATCCATCCAACATCAACTACGTATAATATAATAAAATATCTGTGATCTTCGCTGTCACAAGTTATCATACACTGCTGTTGGATCCCTATCTAATAACTAAACCACTGGTTTTAGTCAGTCTGCCTGATTTTGTTTGTCAAATTTAATACAGGCAGAGGATAATATTTTGTCAGTAGTGAAATTGGTGGCCAGTTGTGGATCAATCTTGTGCAGATCCTATCAACTTTTTAGCAGAGCAATACAGCATAAACTTGACATAGCTGAGAAAAGTTAGTGAAAGGGCTCCATACATTTATAAGGACCACCACTACAACTTTAAATACTTCAATAATTTTTTAAGGTTCGAAAAAAGGAACCTACAAGAAAGAGAGAGAGAGGGGGATAACGTGGGATTAAGCGAGATAGAAAGTGTACCATTTGCTGTTTCTTTTTTGTGTTATTGCTATTTTGCGGTGAAAGAAAGAACGATGAGACGAGCAAGTCAAGATCGACGAATGAGTCAAGATGCAACCAGGAAACGGAGTATGGAATGGGTACGACGAGGAAGCATGGAAGTTACTAAACTTGGTCCGGTATGTTTTGTTTTTTGAAATTTTATGTTGCTATTATTTTTTAATTTAATTTTCAAGTTCAAGAGTTTTATTTTTCTTCACCGAAAAGTTAGTTGTCTAAGCTAATTATCAGCAGAGTTAATTGGTGGGTAGCTTTAAGATGGACAAAAGTTCTGGAGCTGTGTGCAATGAAGGTATGCGAAATACGATGCTGTGTATACGTATTCGTCCTACTATGTTGGCTTTCATAGTGAGATGAGCCCGCATGTAATCACCATAGGCCGACCGAAAGTCAACTTCTATTAACAAAGTAGAGATAAACTTATTGCATACAGAAAAGTTATTAACTCAATTAGTGATTGATGAGTATGCAAAGTTATGTTTGGAACGTTGTATCCATTTGGAGAGCGTCAATGCATCTTTGCTTGAATGATGTTGCTGCTGCTGTATCGGATAGACGAATGATTTATCAACTTTATTTTGGAAAACAGTCATTTCGTCTGTTTCTTTTTTTCCTTCAAAACGTTATAATTACTTATTATTCGGTTTACCTTGTAACATTATTGGTCCAGAAGTACAAAATCTTTTAAATACCAAAAGTCACATTTTTATAGATACGGTCTTCTATTTTCTATTTGGATGAAAACAGCTAGACCCAGAATGGACGAAGATTTATAATGACAACGTTCATTATAATTAATAATACGCCTACGTAGTATTTTGCAATACTTCACATCTTGTGCTTCTTTTTAGTGCGTTTAATTTTATGCATTTTTTTCACAGTTACGCAGGAGTCATTTAGTTGGTACTTTTCAATGCTTGTGAGGATTTTTTAAATTGTGTATCTTTGATATTAATATGCAAACAAATCTTTTGTTCTAAATCCATTAAAAAACATCTGAGGGTAAAAGCTTGCGTAAAAATATTTTCCTTCGCGTATTGAGTAT
This sequence comes from Hydroisotoma schaefferi, assembly GCA_034682405.1. NCBI lineage: Eukaryota > Metazoa > Arthropoda > Collembola > Entomobryomorpha > Isotomidae > Hydroisotoma > Hydroisotoma schaefferi. Next base: position 670 of record JAQFZX010003880.1, on the reverse strand, counting down.
CAGTATAATTTGAGCACACGTCTTGTATTGATAAAATGATAATCCTACTTCGCATTGGACAATATGATGGTGGAAAAGTACATGCTAATGCTTATTTTTCAATTATATAGAAGCACATTGTGCCTACCGAAAGATGCGGGTCACTCAGCGTCTATATTCAAGTGAGTACTTCTCCTGAACTGGAGAAAGCCATTCGAGTTTGTTGTTTAACTTCATAAACTGTCTGTCACTCATAATCGGCTACTAGTCATGCAGCGTTGTAGGTGTACAGAAAACATGTATTAAAAATGCTGTGAAACAATTTAAAAGTTATTACGTTCGTTACGTTATTATTCGTGATTACAAATTAATCACAATTCGCAAAGAAAAAACCTGAAAATTGTTTTCTTTCTTTCAGGCATAAAGAATTTACTAGCGTTTACCTTTTTAGACACAATTAATTTTCTATCCCAAGATGTAAAAACAGTACAGTATGTTAAGTTTAAGATATCTCCTGAATTAACTGGATTAAATTATATGGATCAGTTTAAAATTAGCTTAAGCCAATAGACGATAGGGCGAAAAATAGTGCACTTGAAAGACGGAATAGCTCGTTAAGGTGGCAGAGGACAATTTTTGAAACGTTTTTAGAGGATAAGCTTCCGTGACAACAATTTATAAAAAGTATGCA
>JAQFZX010003879.1:0-10017 GCA_034682405.1 Hydroisotoma schaefferi | reverse complement strand
TGTGTATTGATTTTTTGATATGTTGGTTTAGTAAATACAGTTCGTTGTTTAGTAGCAAGTTTCTGGATTGTTTAGCCAAGACTGGTTGGAATAGAGTTTGGTAATAGCTAAATGAATGATGTTATCATTTTTCGTGGTTTAAGGGGGAAAGTTCCCCCAGTCGTAGTTAAACTTCCTTATCATATCCTACAGGCTGGAATAGTTTAATACATTCTTGTATAATATAGACAAGGAAAGATAGGTTCATGATGTGAGTAGCTTTAGCTGTTTTGATGATAAAAGTTCCAGGAATTTACTCACGACTCGACAGAGGAAATGAAATGCATTTTGTTGCAAAGGGGGATTTATATCAGGCAACCGGGTTCATTACGATTTGGTTTTTAGCTCAGTTATATAATTTATTTCTACCTTCTACTTCTCAACCCTTTTGATCTGTTGCCTAATGTTTAAAAACGTAAAGCATGGAACGGCTTTACGTCTAGTGCTTCGTAACTTATTGTCCCAACAATACACCGCGAAAGAATATTTAATGCATTGAAAGGGGGTGTGGTAGGTTTAATGGAGATATGTCTCGGGTAGTATCGTTAGTAAAAGTACTACAGCTAAATAGTAAGTTTTGTACCGCGTACATGCTGCTGGATACAAAGAGTCCCAGAATTATAATGATTTCCATTAGTAGCCAAAACCCAGTGTCTTTACACATGTAGAATTTGTTTCCCCTGTTTCCAGTACAGTAAATTGTTTGCTGTACGTTTTAGAATTTCGATACAAACGGATTACTACATGGCTTAGTAGTTCACATGTTAAACTAGCTAACTTTCTCCTATATATTTTTTGCTTCATGTGTGGTTTTTTACCTTTGTGCATGTCAGTCATTAACAAAAGTGCCTTATGCATTATCCGTGGTTTCATTACAAGCAGTATGTGGTAGTTTATAGGTATGTAGCTTTCAAAAGGCTTTAATAATCCAAGGGGGAAGTTTCCTATGTTGTGCAAGCACAAGTAAAGTATAAAGTTAGTTAGTAATATTATTAGGAAGTAGCAGAGTTCTCGGGGGGAGTTCTTACTCATAATTTATGAAGTTTGATGAACAAGGGGAGTTCCATTAGTTCAAGTTTATTTGATCTATGCCTGGTTCATAATACATACGAACACAAAGGTAAAATACCACCAGACCTTTATAACGTATGAATAGATGCCAAGGTACTTTTCATTCGGTTTTGTACTTTCTCTTTAATACATACATGTGCACTTTACAGGTCTAGACTACCTCCGTGTCTTTATAAATTGTAGTAGTTGGTTATTTTGTGACTGTTGGTAGGCTTATTTGAACAAATTCTGTCACTCGTTAAAAGCACTACTCGTAGGATAAGGAATTTAGCAACCGTTTTGCTATGCAGTTTATTAATATGCATAAAAAGTTATATTATTTTTCACTATATTTCCGGATTTTGCATGTTTCAAATCAGAGTTTGTGATACTAAGAGTTGACATTTCCTTGCTGATAATAGGATTTTTATTGCTGAGCATTTAAAACCGAGGGAAGGCCAGTTATGCTTTGGAATGGGATTAACTTAATGGCTGAATTTGCTTTTTTCCTCTAAGATAAGTTTTAGTTGGTGGAAGTTAGCTGTGAGTAGATTTATTTATTTACGGGTAACAGTTTGAGGTTTAAAATAAGTGATTAATTCTTTAAGAGATTATACTTTGATTAGATTAAGAATTTGATCCGGAGTAAATTATTAGCTAAGCTATAACTAGCATACTAGTCTGAAAAAGAAATGGAACGTGTGGAACTTTTATTATACTCTAAGTGAAAGTTTGCGTGTTGAGCACGTAACAGAGCGAGATTCTAGCTTGTAGCTTCAAACTAGCTGCAGTTAGTATATTCTACATATTTTGTGCTAAGACCCATCTAATTTGAATTTAAAAATACGTCTTTTATTGGAATAAGTTTGAAAAATACTAAAAAATGTTCGACTTCATTTTATAAACCTATTTATTTTTCAAAAAAATAAGAAAAGGTTGATACGAAGGTTGATTTAAGGCCCAGTAAGAATTCAATACTTAACTCTCATAGATTCAACAATCTTAAGCTGCTTAAAATTAATTATTTAATCTTCCAAAGTACTTTCACCCATACTCTGAGCTGGTAGTAAACTGACACGAAATTAAACTTATGCCTTTAACCAGATCTCACTCTGCCAATTACTCTTGCAAGACAAGAAGCTCCAATCTACTAGAACGTTATCTAAAACATATACTTTTATACTGCTATAAACTAAAGCTTTAAACCACCGATCTACGTCTTTTCTAAGTGTGCCAAGCTGCAAGCAAAAGGTCAAAAAAGTCACTAAAACCTCCAAGAATTCTATTGACTCTGAATTTCTGAGGTGAATGCAAAATCAGCCAAGTGGCTCTCGAGACTATTTTTCAGCCTGCCTGACTGCAAGCTAATCTATGCTTCAACCAGCCAAGCAAACCTTCATCTATCTTTAACGGTGTAATGGTCTTGAATCTGGAGCTTCATATTGTGATTGTGAAAGGAACCTACCGACCTCTCTCACACCTCAGCAGTTCTTTACTCTAGACTCTTTGCAAATATTTACTTGCTCTGGCTTCCACCAGACAGAAATCGATTCAAAAATCCTAGTAATTGCCTAAGCGCTTTTATTTATTTTAGGCATATGGCCATAATATTATGTGTGTATTGTTTCACACGTAGCCGAGGTTGGACTTGTTTAAGTAAATATGGATAGGATTAGAAATTAAGGCACTTTTTTAAATATACCTATTAATTAACAGAAGCAAATTCGCAGAAGGGGTCTGAGCATAGAATTGTGCATAAATCTAATGAGTTTATGGGAAACATGTTTTAAAATTAAAGGTAGTGTTAGGTTCATGTTGTTACTTTGTTATAGAGCTGCAAATATATTTCATTTCCAAATTTAGGTTGAAGTGCTGGAATCATTAATTTTATTTATCATCTGGAGTAGATTTTTGAATCTTTTACAGACAACTTTTACGTGTTTAGAGGATGGTTTCAGTAGGTTTCCATCAACATCAACAATCATATATTGATCTCCCATTAATCCAAATTCAATCCAAGTACTAATCTAAAGTTAAACTATCCAATCCTCGTACAAAGTGCTGACAACTTTTCTTTCCTTACTTTACAAATCAAACTATATAAGCTCCAACTCCCAGTTCTAGGGCTACTAAAACTTATAATGTTTTTAGTGTGCTTCTATACTATCCTTATGTGGACTATACCCAACTTGTCCGACAGGCATTCGATTTCTCATTGTTGTTCAAGTCAGTAGTAGTAGCAGTAGTAGTAGAAGTACGAAAATAAGAGTTACTAAACTAGCTAAACCTCGGATTTCTGTTCGCACGATCTGCGTCAAACTTTTCTCGCCCTTGCCTCTTTCCGTGTTCCATTTCTTAGCAATCGTACTTGGTTAACGGAAGGAGGAGGAACGTGTGGAGTAATTTTTCCCAAAGAAGAGAAACTTTTCCAAAGATTTTGCTTCTTAGGGGAAAAGTCTAGAGTGGTTTGGTTGCTTTAGTCATCGTCAATGTTAAGTTGATGTTGCCTCCTTGAGCGGGCGTTACGCTTGGAAGCGCAAAAAGCATTGCATTTCTGCTTTGCTTTCCCTCATTTTTCTGTATTTAGATTATACGTGGTCTTTAGCTCTTTTACTACCTAGATATATGGGTAGGTTATTTTGTAAATCTAAATCTCAGCAACAGCATATCAAAAATATTCTAAATCTGCCTTCCAGCCGTGCGTGGGTTGCTTTCTGTAGTTCTTTGGAAGGGTTTCACCTCTTTTGGACTAAAGAGGGAATTTCTAACTTTCTCTGTGTACAAAAATACAGACGGCTGCTTTCAATGCTAAACAACCGCACAGCTACATTTCCATATAGTTTATTAAAATATTGCATGGAAGGCTATCCTACATAAAATACTCTCTAAAAAAGATTCCGGAAAGTGAAGAGCTTCCTGACTTGTCAAGTTGCACAGTGTGGAAGAAACGTTGTGCTGTGCTTGAAGATAAGTTTGAACCCTCATCACTTTTCTCTAACCAATCACTTCATTTCAGTAATGTTTGCTTTACCTTGCAAATATCTTGCAAGGAGGGAGGAAACCCCTTCAGGATACGTGAAAATGGCATTGAAAAGTGTGCATTATGTTATAAATTGAACCCCTAAAATAATGATAAAAACCTACGTCAAAAGTCGTATAGAGAGCCTTTTTGTACGTACAAATTGCTGCATTTTGCCCGAAGTTTGGTTAGAATGTAGTTGTAAGGCATTACCTAGCCGCTATATGGCTAGATTTGGGTTGGGTTACATATTGCAGGAGAAGAATCAGGATGGAGATTTCGGCCAAAGTATATTTTGCATCTGGGACTTTTTTTGAAAACGGTAATGTGTATAATAGTGAGCTTTGCTTGTGGTTGTTTGTGGCTAGTAGTAGTAGTAAACCTATGTTACGTTTAGTGTTAGTAGAAGTGCTAAGGCTAGTAGTAGAACTTCAACTCTGAAATGGCAGGTTTCACTGGTTCTTCTCGATGATGATGATAATGGTAGTGTGGTTATGGGCCCTTTGGGGAAAGGGAACTTTTCAAAGTTGTTGAACAAGATTTTCTCTACTACTACTCTCCTTTTTGGTTAGTTGTCAAAGAAAACTTTTCCTATTCTTATAACCCTTCCTTCTATTCTTACACCTTTCCTGCATATCTTCAAGTTACGTGGTTAATTTAATGTTCGTTTACGTGGTAGACAAGACAAGGCATGAGTATGGAGAGTGTATGGGTATGTACCTGGCGGTTTAGTACTTTTTGGTCTTGGTGAATGAATTTGTTTGGCCAACTAAACTTTCGGAGTTTTCTTACATTCTCTCACTTTTCCTGTACTCTTGGACGCTTGTCTTGTACTCTTGGAGATCGGCGGAGAATAGAACACAAACCGTGAGGTAAATAAATTGCTTTCTTTATTATTAGGTTAATAAGCGATCTAATAATTATGACAATTAAATTGTAAACTTTTTCAACAATATAATTTACACTTTATTATTTTTCAACGCATGATGAAAAATGAATGAACATTTACAAAAAACTTCGTTCTCTATCTCCAACAATATGGATCTTTTACAAGAAATCGTTTGTGTACAGAATTTAATTAGAAAAAAGTTCTAACTTCTTGATGAAAATAAGTATTTGTGATTTATTCCTGGAATCTTTTTGCAGCATTTTCTTCACCGTAGCCAGTCAACATAAAATACAGCTACTAAACTTATCTATTCGATCTTAGATCTTCATCAGTTGACGATCATCAACTCCTACCCTCACTGGCACAAATGCATTACATTACATTGCATTACACTACAACACAACCATGAACTGAGTGAGCAAAGTATCATCATCCTTCCTGCCAAACCATGTGCCTGATATGATCGTACAATTGTGGTTTGGAATGGAGTAGTACATAGGCATTAAAGCTATGGTTTCTATTGTATTGCCTCTTGAGCGAGTAGGTATGAAGGGTGTCGAGGGTGGAAAAGTTTTTATTTCTTTAGACTTCAGAGTTCCCTTTTTGTTCTAGATGTACAGAGAAAAACTTTCACAACTACAGAAATAAGATAGAGCTAGACAACCACTTAAGGCAACTACTACCAGTACTAGCACTACTACTTATACTATTTCTACTACTACTACTACTACTACTACTTGTATAACCATCAACTAAATTACCTTGTTTTACTAGCGAGTTGTTTCATCTCCAATTCAGTTCTCCTTAATAACGTCAAAAGTACTTTCTCCGCTCAACTCACTCTCTCTCCCTTTTACTTTCCCTCTAAAGACAATATTATACGTTAATATGATAGGATATCAATAGCTGGTCGATCAATTCAATGGGTTTGCTGGTGGAAGGGATATTCCAGTTCTCTAGTAAAGCAACATAATAGTGAGCAGCGGTAGACAGATAGATAATAAAAGTGGCATTGGTAATACGTTCGTTGTTAGAGTTAATTCAGAATTCTAAATCAAATTGACATTCCCCTTTTTGGAGTAGTTGAATAAGTCCTCGTGCATATCCCTGAATTCTTCTGATGCTTTTGATTATAAATAAAGAGTTTCAATATGTTTTTCTGTAGCTATATTGTAGACGAATATGTTGTAACGTCGGTTTATAGACGAGGGTAAAATCTTACCGCGGGTTGAGTAGCATACCCCTTTTTTATTTTTGGATCAAGACAGTAGTGGGTGGATCATGCCAGCTACTTATCCTCACGTTATTTATTCACCCTCACTTTCTCCAACTCTGTCTGAAGCTATGAGGATGGTAGCAGAAGCTGGAAGGCAATACATACAAGAATATTATTGAGTAGACTATCGAATCCACTGAACTTATTACATTTAGGGGAGGATAACTTCATTATTTTTAAAGAACTTTTTCAACCGAAAAGACTTTCTTTCCTGTATTATAGCTTGAGTTTTCTTTCCAATGATGAAAGACAAGGCAAGGTTTAGAGGAACTAAAGTCCGCTTATTCTATAGGATTTTTTATTTGGAATAGAAGTAGTAAAAGTAAGGAAAAGAGACTGATTGGAATTAGTTTGAGTTTGATGGGCTTTAAAAGTGGACACTAATGGGCTGACTTGTTTTGATCAGATGTGCGGACTTGAAACTGAAATGACAGGATGATGGAATTCCTTGAGGGTTTATAATGCTGAAAAGGATTTACTAAATCCTTTTTCTGTAGCTAAGTTAACAGTTAAGTAGAGGTGGATTAGGGGACTGGAAGGACTCTTTTTGACATAATCTGTTTAATGAATAGAAAGATTTATGTCATCTTCTTGTAGGGATTTCGAATTGTGAATTGATTTTGTTGCGTTCCGAAAGTAAAATATGGATGAATGATTTATATCTCAAGTGTAGTTAGATTTGGGCGAATGAAATTGAAGTATCTTCGGTTGGATAATTACATTATGTGTAAAATTAAAGAGTGGAAATGATGGAGGATAGATTGATAGAGAAACGTGTACAGATGAAAGCAGTTGGGATTCGCAATAACCAAAATAATACCTGTAAAAAAATGTATGTAAAGTATACAAGGTGAAAAAGTTACTTGCAGTAGTATTGTTATATTAAATATTCCAAAGGCAACGAAGCTATTTAACTTCTGATCACAATGAAGTTAGTAAATAAATATGGGGGCTAGTCTGCATGTAATAATAATATTACCAACTATACCCTTCCAGTCCTCCTATTCATGTCTGTTTATTAATTTTATTTTTATTATGAAAGTATGAAACGAAGAACTACCAAGGAGTGAGTTTGTATAAGTTAGTATGCAGAGCTGCACATCTCTAAACCTTCTTTGACAACAGAGCTTAGTGAAATTGCCGTTTCATGTTCAAAGCTAGAATTTACTTTCACTATACAAAATATATTACTGACCTACTTTTTATCCCTTTGTATAATATATTATTACAGTAAATAACTGTAACTTTCGTAGACTGACTGTCGACTTTCACTGGCAACAATTGCAAGTTTGGAGGGAAGGGTTGGGTGGGTTTGCTTGCTTCCGTCATGAAGGAATTTGATTACAAAGCAAAAGCTTTGATGTCAGTTCGTTCGTAGGATTTAATAACCTGTTTCGTGCATTGTAAAAGCCTTTCAAGCTACATTTCCAAATGTTTGGGAATTTAAACTGGGTTTTGTATTTCAAAGCAGAATTTTTGCTAACTGAAGCACCTATTTTAAAAGTATTTAAATAATACTGGATGTTATTTAGGCTTGAAATCAGCTTATATTTCATTGCATATTTTCAATTTTATTCACAGGACAATTAAACCGGATGTTGTTTGTACCTCGATTTTTTCCAGTTCCTCATTGACATATATTACTAAGCATGGAGTATTTACTGTTATTCGAACTAAAATAAAACCCGTTCTTTCGTTCGTAAATAAAATAGTGGTCAAAGGATCCCTGTCTTAAGATTGGCTTACAAATTTTAAATTAAATTTACTAAACCTTTCACTGTTGTTTAAGAATTTACAACTTTGGTTTGCATGTTATATTTTATATTGTGTAGGAAGTTATTAACCAACGCGTGAGCTGTAATTGATCTAAATAATTAAATTCCTCCGAGTTTAATGTAAAGAAGGGGAAGTCAAGGATTATGTTACCTTTACCTTGGCTAGAGTGCACACGCTCTCTCTCTTTCTTATTACCTTTGCTTAGAATAACGGAATAAGAGAAAGTCAGCGTTCTGGAAGGATATTGTGAATTGTGATGGGAATTATGCTTGAAATTAAAGGCTGCATTATTCAATAGCAAATGGAAAGCAGTAGAAATTGTATACGGCTAAGCACGCTGTTGTAAGGACAATTTTTTGTTATGCTTTATTGTTTATGCATCTATAAATGAATTTTAAGGTCTAGGCTTCGTCTCGGATTAGCCGAAAATCGTATTATTATATTGTTTTGGATATTTTAATTAATTTAGAAACAAAAAGTTGGAATTCAGATCGAAAATGTTTACTTTGAGCAATTCTAATTCAATATTTTATCATATTCACATCACTAAACATTTTAGTAATTCAAGAATTCAAGATTCATGCTTATCAATTTAGTATCAATACGACCGGTAATCCTGAAAACTGGGGGATAGAAAGGTGTCACTAATTTTCAGGGTGAACTTCAATCTTTAACATGCATATCATGCCTATACTGTACTGTACTGTGATGAAATAAGAAAAAAGTTAGTTACTACTTCGAATTAATTTTAGTATTTCGGCATGTTGACTTGACTTGTGTAGCAAAACCAGCAGCGTTTCCAAAAAATGTCAAATCTGTCCTTCAATTCAACTTTCTGTGCACTTATATTTGCAGGAAAGTATCCAGCCTTAAACCGAGAAGCGTTCAACTCAACACTTCCTCATTAATTTGCAACCACCCCCGCTCTCTTACCGCATATCCTTAAATACACAACAATGTAAGAGTCCCCTTACTAAGGGAAGCAAAAATCCCCAGTAATCTTGGGGTAAAGCCTGGTAGTAAAAAAAACACGGGATTCACCAAAAATAAACTCCACCACGTAGAGACTACTACTACTATTCCTACTATAACCAGTATGGATGAAGATGCGTATACAGTGGTAAAAGGGAACGAAGAGGGTGACAAAACCAACAATAAAACTCACAGCAAGCCCGAAGCCACTAATAATAGGATGGGATATCCTTTCTTAAGGAATAACAATAAGATTTACTCCTACGAAGAGGCTGAGGCGGATGTTGTGGGAGAATCCCTGCAGACGACGGAATTCGGTGAACCACAAGAAACTGCTCATGGAGAAAGGGATATGGATGAGGGGATGTTAAGGAGCAGAAGGACAAAGTCTTCTAGAACAACTAATTGTTCACCGAATGGAAGAACAATGACAGCAACTTCCCTGTGGCCAAACAACAAGGTTCTAACCACCATGGAGAGTGTCATGACTTTGACTACAATCCTTCTTTTTGCATCCCAACAACTCGGGATGATTCAAGCTCTTGACACATGTGAGTCTTCTTTTTATACTGGTAACGGAGAGGTTTTAGGCTTTGCCATTGTTTTGCGATTAGTAGAATAGAGTTTAAAAGACAAAGTCAAGTAGCTCTGTTCTTTAGTGTCTTTAGTATGCCTTTGTAAGGAAAAATGGCACAGCAGCTGGAAGGGAATGGAGCAGTGCACGATTGTTTTTAAGTCAATGAAGTAGGAAGTTCTGGAAAGTCAGAAAAGAAAAGTCAAAGATTGTAGGTTTTAATAATCCGAGCTTATAAGAGTTCGATTTTGTGACAAAGTTAGAATTACTATTGGTATAGTAGGGGACTAAAAACCTTGGTTGGGTAGCTTAAGCAGCATAGAATCGAGAACTTTAATGCATATTAAGAAAGATAAGAATATCAAATTGTTGTTGGAAGTAAAACGTAGATATTTAAAAGAAATAGTAACACTACAGTACAG
>JAQFZX010003878.1:0-10020 GCA_034682405.1 Hydroisotoma schaefferi | reverse complement strand
TACCCTAGGATCCGTTTTCATCCTCTTCCTCTTTTATACATTTCCCCTATTATCCGCTTCCCCTATTATCCGCTTCCGATTTTTTCCGTCCTCTTTTATCCTTACCCTTTCATCCTAGAATCATGCCATATAAGCCAATTCCGAAGAAATAATAAATAGCATAAGATGGATAGATAAAACATGGGAATAATATTGTGTGGCTGGAGAACACGAGGTCTTTGTCATCCTTATGGTTTTACTTTTCAGGTTTTATCTACTTTTTATTCCGTGAAAATATATTTATACAAATCCGAGAACAAAAGGTTAATACTAAAACAAGGAAGAATATAGAGATAAATGATAAGGTTATCTTTAACCTTCTCGTCAAACCTGACCATCGACACGAAAGTCCTTCCCCGCTGCTGTTCTGTCTGTCAAAATCATCTGCAATTATACCCAGAATTACATACGCCTGTTCGTGGACCTTGACCGATAAGTGTATCGGTTTATGCATGTCTTACAAAGGTAAAAAAAGAAACCTTATGGAGTCCAAATGGAGACGACCAGGAATACGTTGCTAGTTTCTGATGACATGGAACTAGAGCTTGACTCAAGATAAATTCCGGATCTATTTTTGTATAACGCCTACAAACTTGCTGAGTACTGAACCAGTTTTTGTCCATGAATTTGTGTGTTGGTCTTTTGATAGTAAATAGGAATGATCAACTCCAAGTTGATGCTTTGATGTTGATTTATCATTGAGCAATTTGGACAAGGGGTTTTATTCTCGAGTTTAAAAAGTTAGAAACGTTCTAAATCCCTTGCAGAGGGTCTTAATCCTTTGGGAAAAGCTCAGGATGTTTTAGATTATCCTAAATAAATCCTCCACCACACCTATCCTGCTCCTTGTATTTTTATACTCCACTACTCCCTCGGCACCCCTCGCCCTCTTACTTTTTTGCCACCACACCCAACACCACACCCCTCTGGACCCCTTGCCGTCGTAATTTTATAATTTAAATATTTCTCTCTAGTTTGTAAAAGGTACTAAAAATGGCACAAAAGTTTCAAAACTTTCTGCAAGATTTCAGTAAAATGTTACTTATTTTACAGAAACAAATAGCTTTACGGCCTTCAAAAATCTGCGATCAAAGGCTATAAATACGGCTGTTAAACATGTTTGTGACATGAATGTGTTTATGAATGTGTTTCATGAATAAACCGTTGTAAACGGGCGTAACGAAGGGGTGAAAACGGGTCAGATAGACTGTCAGTTTTAAGGGCAAGTTGAGACATTTGGGTGTTTGGGGTAAGTTGGCACATTTTGTGGTCTTGGGGCAATGTGAGACATTCTGTGTTTTTTGGGGAACGTTGAGATATTTTGTGGTCTTGGGGGCAATGTGAGACATTCTGGGGTGTTTGGGGCACTTTGAGAAATTTTTGTAACCCGTTTGGGGTGTTTGGGTAAAAAATGTGGACAACCGGAGACAAAAGTTTCAAAAAAAGGTTGCATGAGGTTGTCGAGTTTGTGGGTACCATTTAAGAGTGTCACCTGGCCCCATTTGATCTTCTGAAGGTCATAACCTTTGACCCGAGTGTCCCAAAACAATTTTGATACTTGTTTTGAAATGCCCTAGTAAGTTATTTTCCAGCGATACCATGGTTGATAGGGGTTAGCATAGACGAATTAGTGACCTTTGACCCCACCCCCCAGGGGATATGACCGAATTAGTCCATCTACGAACTCCCAAAGTTTCTTGAACCCAAGAACCGAAATCCAAAAACAGAATTCAAAAAAGTTCAACGATTCGAAAGTTATCGCTCGGACGGACAGTCAGCCAGCATGACAGAGCATTCACATAAACGGGTTTTCACCCCTTAGTAAAGTAGAGACTAGCATTTCCATTAACGAACGTTTCAGGTTGCAAGTTGGACTAAACATTAGCTGACTTTTAGAGGTCTCTAAGTCATACAATTAGCAGACGCACGGGGTCAAAGGTCAGCAGTCAGCTGTAAAGTATCTCAGATAAGATATGCCAGCGGCTGAGGGGCAGTAAGATGTTTTGGGTTATCATTTATTTCCATGTCCTTTGTTTTATTGCATGTATAGCAGTATATAATGCAAACGGTTTAACACGCTTGTGACTGTTATCCATTTCAATAATAAATCAAACAGAGCTGATGGTTGTTAGCTGTCAGTGTTAATTTGATTAATCAGTGTGTTCCATGAGATTAAATCAAAAGATAGGACCATAAACCATTTATTGTTTTATCGGACAGAATTAATTAATTGATTGAAGTGCATAAGGGGAGATGGATTATTATGACTGAAAACAATAGGAGTGAAGAGCAAAGTTGATGGTAATTCTGGGAAAAGGCTGAAGGAATTTATTCAATCAATTTATTTACGTCATTCACTTTTCAATTAGAAGTGGATGGTGGTGTGAAGGGAGAGAATTAGTTCATTTATAATAATAACCTTCCAATAATTTAGGAAACTTTGGCCAGTTTTTACTCAAGATGGGCTCCTGTTTTTCCGGTTAGTATAAAAGTACATTTTGCAACTTTAGTTTGTAAATTGACCTTTGAAAAAACCCGTAATTTTCAGGCCCGAGTTCCCCAATACCCGATTTTGAGCCCAAAAAGTACATCGGTCATGGAAGGTTCGGGATTGTTATAAAAGTCAGGGATTCTTATCAATTTTCTGCTTTAAAACTGCTAACAAACCAAACGGCCGAGGATCGAGAGGGGATCGAAGCAAATTTTAGAACCCAAACCGAACAACAACTACCGCATCCTAATATTATAAAAACGATAAGAATAATCTCGAAGAAATTGCATGCGGGTGTGCTAAAAGACCTCCTGGTCCCTGATTCCTTCTCGATGGAATATAATGATAAGGCCCGGAAGAAGATCGGGGGGCTTATCGCCGATGCCCGGGAGAGTGGAAGTGTGGACGCTTTGATTATTCAGATGGAACTCTGTGGGGAAAACTTGACCCGGTGGGTTGATCAGGCCGAGAGGTCAGAATGGGTCAAGGTACAGATCTCCAGGGGGATCCTAGCCGGAGTTGGGTATCTTCATGATAATAAGATCCTCCATAAGGATTTAAAACCGAGGAATATATGCTTCGCTAAGGAGGGATTCCAACTGCCGGTTAAGATTGGGGATTTTGGAATCAAGACCAAGTTCAATGGTGAGCCTTGACCTTTTGACCAGAGCTGTGTGATTAACCGATTTTTTAACGGGATTAAGGATTACGGATTAGAAATTTCGAAAACATGGATTAGATTGGGGATTAGGGATTACCGGGAGTTTCGGGATTGAATTAAATCAGGATTAATGAGAAAATTCGGAGATTGTGGATTAGGGATTGGGATTAGTTAATCTGGATTACCTTTAGTGATTAGGGATTATTTAAAAAAAATCTTTCTACTAAATTGCTTTGTTTCCGTCACTTGTCAGAGATCTTATAGAGATCGTCAAGATGAACGTAGTGTCAAATTGAAGCTCTTCAATAATGGAAGTTTAACCGAGTAAATGAGAATACTTGGTACTTAGTAAGGTTTTACAGCATGTTCACATTTGTAGTCGTCCTTAATTAAAAGACATTTAGGAAAAATGCATATTAATCAAGCAATGGGAAATTTTAGAAAATAAAACACGCACTAATTTAAAAAAATACAAACATCTGCTAGTCACAGAAAAGTGTGTAAAGCGCAAAATAGGGTCTTATTTAATAAAATACAAATTTAAGACAAATAAAAACCAATCAATTCTTAAAATACTGCCGTTTGAGTCATTTTACAGTCTTAAATGAGTAAAAACTAATCCTTAGAGTAATCCCCTGTTGGATTAACGGTTTAGCCAAATTCTCGGACTAGTGATTATGCATTAGTTTGACTAGTCAGAATTCTTTGGATTAGGGACTAGGGATTAGTTCTATTAATTTTTAACTGTGGGATTATGCATTAAGGATTACTAATCCCTAATCAGGATTACTAATCACTTAATTCTTAATCTGGATTATCCCAGGCCCAGCTCTGCTTTTGACAAGGTCATGTCAAGGTTTTGAAGCTTGACCTTGTAGTATTTTGTATTCTAGACGTGGATGGGTCCAACTTGTACCAACCTCCAGAGGTCAGCTCTATCCCTGTGACCTACACGGTCCAATCTGACCTCTACTCCTTGGGACTTATTTTCCTTGAAGTGTTCCAGCGTATTCCAGCTGCTGACCGAGGGTCAGTATTTCGACAACTTGTGCAAGACAAACGTCACAATCTTGTACAAGAAAATGTGATAATCCCGAACTTAAAGGGGTTGATAATAAGACTGACCCAGCGGGACAAGTCTCTCCGACCTGGAAGTGCTCGCGAGGTCAATTTTTCTTATGACCTTCTGGAATTATTCAAAGAACAGTTGGACTTTCGAGAATTGCTGAATTTACTTAGCGAAACGGATGAATTCTTCCTTCAAGCGGCTGTAGTAGATTTTTTGCAGTTGTTGGGTTCGGGAAAGTGTCCCGTAATTTATGACCAAGTTTGTAAGGTTTTGTTGCAAATAAATGAAATGTCAGAGTTCAAAGGGTTAATTGAAGGGTTGGTCTTCCTGGCTTGTTCGGGGGACGCTTGTTTTGACCAAGGTCACTTTACATCTTTGTTAGGTCAAGGGTCAAATGGGGACAGGTTGTTTGGTATTTTTAAAGAGGTGGGGTTAGTATCAAAACCTGGGAGCTATTATTCCTGTCCTTGTTTGGCTAAGAGAGAGATTCGAAAGTGGTTTTTGAATAGGGAGGAGTTTTTGATACTTTTCAGTAGGGTTTTTCAAGTTGAGGGGAGTTTGAGGGGAGTTTATAAATGGGCTTTGGGAGTTATTAGAGTCAAGAGGATTGATAACTCTTTGGCTTATGGCTGTTTTAAAACCATTTGGCCACAGGTTATCGATGATGAGGAGATATTTATGGAGTTTAAACCTCTAGCTGAGGTCAACTGGAGGAGGGTTTTTTAGATTTGAGGTCAACTTTAGGTCAACTTTGCAAGGTTTTATGATAAATACTGATGTGATGGGTTGGAATTGGAAAATGGGAAATAAATCATGTGCTTTATGATGGATTTGTTGATTTATTATTGAATTAAAGGTTTATTTAGCAAGTCAAGCATGTAAGTTTGTGATTGATGAAGTTATGCGTGAAGTTGTAATTATTACAATGCCTACTTAAAACAATGGGTTAATTATAGGCCTTGGATTTAAATTAATTAATAATTGGACGTTAAACCTGTTAAGTAATGAGGGACTCTTGTTTCTCAATTGTCCAACCCTGATTGACCTTATTATGAAGGGAATTAGGGCGTATGGCGTGTCAGTTTTTGTAGTAGCTACTATCCTAGGAGGATTAATCTCTGCAAGGATTGACAATGCGGTTGGAGGTTTGTGATTATTTTAATAAATAACTTTGGGAAAAAAACAGGAACTGAGTTGACTTTTGCTTGGGTAGATTTATTGGAAACGGCTGGGGTGGATGGGGATATTTACCCCGGAGAAGGTCAAAGTATCCAGGACAAGCGTGTGAAAAGGGGGGTCAAGTTGGGTAAGGTCAAAGGTCAGAAATATTTGGGGAATTTTGTTATAATTGTGTGGATTGTATTTGATAGACAGATTATGTGAACTGCCTGGTGGGTTTAAGCTTATCCGAAATAACTCCAAGTTTATCTACCGAAGTCCATTTAATCCCACTCGAGCTACACCTTATCAGATTCACAGGATTTGTAACTCGAGTGGATTTATTCTCCCTGAAACGGGACACTCGGTGGATTTTGGGTCTCTTCAACAGTTTTTTAGAACTTTGAAGTTAAAACGGAGAGTTTTTATTCCGACGGGGAATCGATATGATAATTACAAGTCTAGAGGGACTCTTGTCACTTCTGGGGGGAAGGAATCTTTTATTCTTTGGAATACTTATGGGGAACGGAATCAGAGAACTGTTAGTCTCACAATTACCTATGACCTTTGGAGTATTTAATGGTAATTATTTGGGGGTTTTTGTAGGAACTGAAGGTATCCTTTGTCCCTGTGACTTATCATGAGAAAGTGTATCTTGTGGGATATGATGAAAACTACGCGTCAAAGGAGTATCGAGGGGTCCTTTGTCAGTTTCCGACGTACAGTAGTTGCTTCAAAGATAGTTACGAAGGTACTTAGTCCTTTGCAGCGTTACAGATAAGTCTGGGTGGATTTTAGGAAGGATTGTGTGTGGATATTTTAGAAATGGAGTATGGAAGGGACTTTAGCCGGGATGACAAGCTTATATCTATGGAAGTGGGGTCTTTCCAGCTTGTTTCTGGGCCGGTAAGTCCTATAACTACCTACCGTATATCCTCGAATACACGCCGGGGCCACTATTCAATTTTTGACTTTTTTGAGGGGGCCACTATTCGGGAGGGGCTACTAATCGGGAGGGGCTACTAATATTTTAATTTTAAAAAGCGTCCCTTACTTTGAAAAAGCATTACGCATTAATTACTTTATTTCATTCTTGAATATCAGTCAGTAGAACTACAGCTATCGTCCTCATCTTCCGAGGTTCCACTTTCCAAACTGCTATCGTCGTCAATTGCAACTTCATTTTGCTCCAGTTCATCCGTATCTTCACAAACTGATATTTGAAGTAATCTAATAACTGGTCCGTTTGATAAGCAAATGGACGCGATAAGCAAATTAATCAATCGTTCTCTGTTGTAAAAAGCGTTTTATTTACTGCATGGTTAAAAGTGTCTTAAACGCATGCGGCGCTTTTAAAAGCGGCTCAAGTCCCCAGGGTTACTATTGGAGATGGGCTACTATTCGAGGGGGGCCACTATTCGAGGGGGGCCACTAATAAACAGTTTCGAACTTCAGAGGGGGGCCACTATTCGAGAGGGGCCACTATTCGCAGGAGGCCTCTATTCGAGTATATACGGTACCTGACCTTATCTTATCTTCTGCTCTTATCGGAGTCCCACTTAAAATATATAGAAGTCCATCAAATCTGCCAATGAGGTTTGTGAGGCTAATGGTCTAGAAACCTGGTTAGGGAGGCCGAGGGTCCGGGCGACGACTGTTAACCGGATCAGAGATGCTTATGTGAAAATGTTGAGAGAAACCTTGGGTCTGGATACACATTTTTTTAGAGATGATGAAGATTTATTAAGTTTTTTTTACAGTTGGGGTTTTGTTTGTGGTAGATTTGTACCCGTTGGCCGGTTTCCATGTTCAATATGTAAAGGGAAAGGAGGTGGGGAAGGCTACCAAGGGGGTGTGGAATGGGGTCAAGGGTCAGGCTAACTTTCAACTTGCACAGCATATCCATTGGGATAATAGCCCTTTCATGACCATTTGTCACAACGGGTCGGACCTGGGTAGGTAGGACCTATTTTATTAAATGGACGTGTGTTGAAGTTTAAATTATTGAAGTTTAGGTAATGCCCCCTTTGGAATAGTAGCCCCCTTAATTATTAATAATAACCCTTTGCCTTTTATAAAATGGAAAAGTTGATTAGTAGCCGTGGACGCTATTTGATGATATACGGTATTTTATTTTATGGTTTGACAGAAGAAACAGAACCAACAACGACAGAACTTGCTTTGACTGAAAGTCCTAGAACAACTACAGAAATTATAACAACAACAGAAAGGCCTATAACTACGACGGAGATTGTAATAATGGAAATACTGACTCCCCCACCAACAACGCGTGGTCCACGACCTAGAAGACCTTCCCCTCGTATTCCACGTCCATCTACTCCAAAACCACCAACTCAAAAACCCAGTCTTAACCACAGAAGAGTTAAGGAATGAGGGGTTATTTTCGTCAAGTTCCAAAGTATTACAGCAAAAACAAAATAAATAATAGATCGTGTAATCCTATTTCTTTAAAAAAAAGTAGGAAGTTTTATTAAGCAATACATTGAAAAGCTGAGAATAATAGTTTGAGAAGTTGACAAAAATAATAATTAGTAGTAGAGTATTTTACACTTATTTGAATGCAATTAATCAGGCGACTTGTACAGGTTTTGATATTTATTTCATGGAGGTAGCACCATGCATTTCATAAATAATTATTATTGAGTTATCATAATCCCACGTTTGGCAATAGTAGCAGTAGGAGTGAATACACAAATGGATATGGAGGTTCGTAGGGTGAATAAATTGAGCAGTTTGACACCATTTTTAAGCATAAATCGGTTCAAAGGTCACTGAGAGATCGGAGATGAAAGTTAATTAGTAAGTATATTAGGGAATGCGGGGGCGGAACTTTACACATCCGTCTAATTAATTAGATAATCTAATCCTCCTCATCCTCTGCTGAATCCTCCTCCGAGGAAGATAAGAAGACCTCTATCTTAACCTCTTCCGAACCATTTTCTGAAGGAGGTAAAACGGGATCATGATCCATTTTCGAACTACCTGCACCTTCCGAAGGGAGGCTTCTTTTTTCTGAATCCTCCTTTAAAAAATAGAGCCCTTGCTCATAACCGGAAAGATAGGGATGGATCTTTGGATCAGTTTTGATCCGATGGATCAACCCGCATTTCCGGTTACTGAGCCAATTTCCATCATTATCCACAACAAAACCTCTGACTTTCAATTCCAACAGGTTTGGCAAACCCTGCAGGAGCTTTACTAGCCAGTCTGGCTCGTACTGAAACCGGATAACATTTATTGGAAGGTCAATAATTAAGTCATTTAAAAAACTTTAAATGTTTACTAAATTACCGATCGGAGATGCTTGATTTCCAACGAGGTGAGACTCCGGGACAGAATCTCATACAGATTGACACCATAAAGGTGACAGTTTAGGTTTGGATGAACGTAACGACGGTCTGGAATCCGGCCTGGAGTTATCGTCAGCTTCCGCAGTCCTGTCATTTTCAAAAGTTTAGTTTAAAAAATGAAACAGTGTTTAAATAAATCATTCTTACTTTTCCAACGGTTTAGTGTCGGGATTTCGGAGGTCTCTGCCGTTGTTTCTACGTGAGTATCGTACAAAAGTAGCTCAAGCTCCTCGATTACCATTCCCCTTAGGTCGTGGATGGAGGAAATTAGCTCGTTTACTGTGTAGATTGAGATCTGTATTATACTAAGGTTGGGGAATAGACCAGGGATGTATTTGTTTAAGGGACAGTCCCCTCGTTTGAACCAACGTGGACAGGGTGAAGCTATTTTAAACTCTGTTATTCTAGAGTAACTGACTTGGTTAGCCAGAGTTTCAAAATCCTGTAGTTTAGCCCCCGTGGAATATACGTCAAAGAGATTAAATCTTTGTAATTTCGGAGATTGTTGTAGGAGTAGAAGGATATTGTGGATGTGGAAAGGAGCCCTTACAGGGGTAAGGATAAGGAGGGTTGATAACTGGATCATTTGGGTTAAAAACTCCAATTGAAGGGGATCGTAGCTCATAAAAGTGCAAGTTAAGACGAGCGTTTGTAAAGTTGTGCTCTGGTCTTGGAGCAGCATTGATAAAGCGTTGGGGGACTCATTTTTAGTGTAATTTGAGCAGGAACACAGGTCCAGTTCTAGGTGTCGGAGTTTGAGATTCATTTTTCTGAGTTGTTCGATGTTGTAATTTTCAAGTCCGGAGTCTCCCTTGATAGTTAGGGATGATAGGGTCGGGTTTAAGGCTGGATTTAGTCCGAATAGCGCTTGGAAAAATAGTTGTGTTGCGGGGTTTGCACTTTGTTGAAAAATTTGATCGACTTTGCATATGAAATCTGGAGGTTTTAGGAATTTCCCTTGGTGGATTTCCAATTTCCAAAGATTCTTGGCTAGCTTGATAATGTCTATGAGCTTCTGGTAATTCAGTATAGCGGACTCTTCTTCTACCTGTGCAAGTACACCTTGTTCCAAAACCAATTTAAGGGACCGTATTTCTGGCATATAACCTTCACAAAAGTTGTGGTTGGTATTTTGTGATGTTTTGTGGTTTAACTGGAGATGTTTAACTTGTCGCTTGATTTTATTGAGGAAGCGTAGGAGTTTTGAGTTGGATAGGCCGGTTAGTGAATA
>JAQFZX010003877.1:0-10022 GCA_034682405.1 Hydroisotoma schaefferi | reverse complement strand
TATCTTAATGTCTATTACAAGTCTTTTCAAAACAACCCTAATCTAAACTAAAAGTTTAACAACAAAAAGGTGTGCCACTCTATCTCCTTGCATGACGGACTTTTTTTTTTATAAAAACCCAAGTTATACTAATCGGCCATAATATAAACAACCTAACGGGTCAGAGGTTTAGTTGTAATTCAGACAGCAATACTTCAAGTCCTATTTTAATTTCAAGGAAATTTCACAGCAAAATCTCAATTTTAATTCTTATCCTCTGGAGAAATGGCAACTGGAAGGATGTGGAAGGCGTTCGGACGAGCCCTCAACCTTCACAATCGCATTAATACGGATTCCAAAATAAATAAATAAATTCCGAATGAAATTAGTAAAATGTAAGTTAGGCTTGGGATTCGTTGCTCTCTTATTTCATGTAATCCTTCTCGTCTTCCGTCTCTTTCTCAAATTAATGACCATACGTCCCACGGAGATGAGCCAAAGCAGAATGGATATCATGGACTCGGCTAATTTGACAATTTTGGCAGCTTTGAGCATTGTGTCGTACGCACTCAATCGAATGATTACTTTCAATCCGGAAAAGCTCATTACTGTCTTTGACAGTATGAAGGATGTTGTACAGGCTCACTCAGGTCAGTCGTTATCTATTAATGGGGTTGTAAATCCCGTTCTAAAACCCCTTGAGAAGAAATTCAGGGTGGGTAAATTTACAGCTGACACGCTTAAGGACGAGGAGCGTTCTGTAGTCGCGTAAAAGGTTTATTTACGTCTCATTTTGATTCAAGCAATTTTTCCGTAAGCATCAGGAAAGATTGATATCGAAGGTATCATTGACCCGTTTCGTTATATACTGCACCCACCCATAAGCTTTCAGGGTAAATCAATTTATGACTCGGAATGGAATAAAACTGCAGATCAGTAGTACGCTTGGAAATGCAGATAAGCGGCGGGTATGTGGCCGTTAGAATTCTAGATGAACTGCGGGTAGAAAAAAGAGGTGGGAGAAATTCGGATAAGCTTCTTGCCTGCCGCGATTGTAGTTTGCATCGATTATAAACCAATTATTAGACCGATCCGATTTAAATGTTTTTTATTTGTTTTATTTTTTATAATGGCTAGAATTCATGCGTCAATGCAGACTTCGACCTGTCCAGCATTTCTCTCCAATTGTGATGTATTTGATTGGGATACTGATGGACTGTATTACATTTGGGACACTATTTGCCTACACCACATACAGCCTCTTCTCACCTGCATTCAATTTTGACCCGTTGTGTCATTTCTTCTTGACCTTTTACACACCCGCTGATACCAATATGGTCATCAGTGGGTTTTTTTATGTTGTTCGGTGGATTTTATTCTTCATGCTAGCCTCGTTAGGATTTCGAGCGATCTGCTTAATTTTATGTATTGGTGTAATTGCAATTTTAACAATTCTCCAAATCATTGGCACATTGACCTTGGCTATTCCTAGAAAAAGGTTAATTATACACTCTAAAAGTAACCCAAAGTCCAAGATTATAGTGAACGCTGATAGAAATAGGGCTTGTTTGTTTAAAGAAAACATTCGAGTTTTCAAGATATTAGAAATCTGGTTAAAACTCTATAATGAAACACTCGGGTATGAAAACGTTACGAATATGATTGTATGCGGAACTTGCCTTATGGCTGTTTGTAATTTTCTTATTATTAATTATTCTGAAGTGCTAGGCTTCCCTTTGGTAGTGAGCCCGATTTTAGCTTGTTTGGCATTTATTGTGTTCTTTTTGGTCCTCGCGACACCTGCCACCAAAATTTATGAGAATTCAAAATTGTATATTTACGAGATGAAAATGTATTCCAAATTAAAATACGAGAGAAAATTAGCGAGATCTTTGAGACCTCTTGGACTGGTTGTTGGCTCGATGTGTATTGTGACCAAGAGGATAATCCCTACAATAATAGCGTACGTGATCGACGGAACTATTTCATTAATTATGATCAACTAAAAACTCCAGTTTTAAAAGTTCTTGTGTTCCTTAAGGTAGCACAAGAACACAACTACTGCCATTAATTGTAAACTTAATTTTTATTTGGGATCTCACTCAGGGTTTCCGAACTTTTAAGGTTGAAGGTTCTCTACTTGTTTTTGTCTCTGAGGTGAAATATTTTCTCAGAAATAAGATAAATGATCTCAATAAAAACCAAATATTTATGAGACAGTTTCTAGCCGTGTTTTGTACCATACTATACTATAGCCAAAAGCATAACTGAACATGCACGAAACAGACATGACGCGATCTTATCCAAAGAGTAATGCATAATTTTGATGGATCGATGGATGATGGATTATCACCACTCACTTTGTCAATCGTCATCCACGCAACTTCGACCTCACAGGGGACAAAGTCCAAAGTACGAGGAGAATCTGCAAAATCTGAGTAGCCATAATTAACTGATGAATGGAGAGTTCAATCAAGTTTATTATATTTTGTTAATAAGACCCTATAAATATGCTTCTGGATTGACTGAATTCCCGATAAATATGCTTTTATTATGCATTTTAATGACTCAATATCCCTTCTCTGATGGACGAGATAACATTTCATTGACAGTCATCAACCCGAGGTAATTTCTTACACCGCCTGAGTGACCTTCACCCTTGAGCACGTATCAACCAGGATTCTTCCACGAGATACTAAATTATTCCAGCTAATTAATGTAAACCCGAGGTTTGATCTGTAAAAATTGGAAGTTTCTACTTACTCTTTGCTTTACCACGGCCACCTCGAATAACCTTTTTTGCATAATCTGTCCTAAAAGAATTATTAACAGCAGATAAAGATAGATACTTAAAACACGAAAAGCTGATAAGAAGAGATTTGTATATAGAGCTGTATTTTTCCATTTGATTAAACCTCAGCTCGGCATGTTATTAATTTATAGTATTGAGGCCCTATTTGCCATTCCATAAAAACGTGTTGAGCTACAGGTTTTACAGAGTTTTATTATATCACAATATCGAATGGTTTTATAAGATTTAAGGGTTTAAGACAGCCAAATATCTCGAAGATTTCAAGTATTTCAAGTTCCAACGACGTTACTAATGGCTGTTCAGAAACAAGTCTTTCCCCGTCTTTTCGTTTGTGGATAGGAAATTATGAACACCTCTAATTTAAATTGCCAGAGATTAAGCAGAAACACAAAATGTGGTAAATTGTATAAATTTGGATGTACAGATCTATGGTTTTCAGCACAAAATGTAACACATATGCCTCCGCTCATAGTTCTTAACATTTTTCCGACCGAAATAGCGAATCAGTTCCTTCCTATCCTATCCTCCTAGTAAAAATACCGGATACTTTTCCATGTTAGATGCTAAAATCCTCCCTACTCTACATCTTATTTTAGCCGTAGGTATAAGTTAATTAAATGTCATTTATAACTGACACTATTAGACAATAAAAAACCCTGTATCGCATCATAACGTTTTATGTACTACGGCATGGAAATTAATAAGAGTACTTCATTTTTTGTATGCGTTAAAAAAGGGTAAAGATGTTATCTAAAAGCTTGTTGCAGTTGCAGCAATTCAGTATAGATTATTTCTCTGGTGTCATTTAATTAATGACTGTAAGTCTACGGTCATGACGTCGTCCTTCAATCGAAGTACAATTTGGAGATTTGCGTCAGAATTGAATATTTTTAAAAGCATCATCATCATCTAAGAAATAATGTTTCTCCAGATCTATAGTTAGTTGGCTCTAGTATCGTCCTTGGCCAGGCAGGTGTTGAGACAAACGGTTAAAAACATCACTACAATACATGCGAAGAGGGTAAACACTATTGTCTCGTGCGATTGACCTTAATTGAGTTTCCACTCTCTATATGCAAGTAAAGTTGGAGTTCAAAGTTCAGTTGATATCGTCATTCGTTATCAATATGAATAAAGCACTATCTCGTCGGGAAGGAATGATGCAATTTGAATGAAATATTGGTCCGAAAACTATCCAGTATATTTGATGCGTGATAATAATTTGGATTTGAGTTCGTATTGTTTGATTTGATAGACATTTTTAGACAATTGACGATAAGCGTTTTTACAGAGTATATGTGTACGAGCAGGGCTCCTATATTAATATTTTTTAAATGTCCAGCAATCATTAGACTATAGGAACATTAAGAGTTTGTGGTTGTATAATATGTTCAATGAGAAAGGCGCTTTTACCTGTTGCGGCAGGCAGACCTCAAATATTATCCTTGGCAATGAAGATTAACTTCAATTATTAAGGGTCGTTTATTGTGTAACGTGTGCATAGTTGTTTGAACTAGCGTTTGTTCACTAAAAAGTTCAGTCAGGTCAGAATTTAAAATTAGACTAGTATACTTTAAATTCGGTTACATTATAGTTTGTCTAGTAAAACTTAGCAGCTTTTATCATTTGAAAACATTTTATAAAAGTTGTAAGCTGTAGTAGTAATTTATTATAATTTATTACAACTTATTTAATGATAGAAAATTTGGTATTCCCAACTATTGGAGGTGCTTCTTTGTGAATGCTTTTAATTATGAATATTGCAAATGAATTTTGAAACAAGTTGAATAATGAAAATATAACTAATAACTACTTAAGACATCTTTGCATGCTTCAGCTCCATAATTAAATTACATTTTGGAAAGCCTTCCGTCAGTGAAAATGATGAGTTTGGATATGCAAATATTGAAGATTATTTAAGAACAGCGATTGATAAAATCACATTGCATGCTATACCATGAAGCCACCATACAATACATTGTGATGCATTTCTCCTTGCTATGAATCAATGTTAATATGATTTACAATTATAAACAAAGGACAGGTTATGCATAAGTTTTCAGTTTCACCACACAATTAAACAGGGTAATGGGTGTTAGATTGTTAATTATAATCATTGGGCAAATTATAGGTCATCAAGGTTCTTGTGTAAACAAATGCACAATAGATTGCAAATGGCAATTGTACTGTCAAGTTGCGATTCTCAATACAAACATTGGCACAGAAATTATGATTACGGACGGCCAGTTTGGCGTTTGGCTACGGAAGGTTTGACCGTCTGCATGAGCATGAGGTCAATGCATGATTTGAATTTAATTTATGAACTTAGCGTTTTAAATATTTTTTTTAAACTGTAATTTAAATGCTTCTAAACTTTGCGTCATTCGATTATATCTTTAATAATAATAATAATACCCGAAGTTTTAAAACTGCGGAAGAAAGGTTGGTTGTTCTGGATTGGTAACTAAAATCTAAAAGCTTTTCGTTTGGATTTACCGTAACCTGTTTATGTCTTTACCTCTAATTGTAATATTTTCTTACGAAGCGTTTCCCAATAAATGTCCAGCCTAAAGGAATTCTGCTCAATAAATTGATGTCAAATGCCGAAAAGGTTTTCATTCACGTGCTGTGCAACTGCTCATTACTTATTGATTTGTATTGTGTAAATTTAGTTTATTTTGTATACACAGTTTTATTATGTTACAGTTACAGTAGAGTTGAGGTCTATTATGTATTCATTAGATTCAGTTGGCTGGATGTTTGGATAGATATTCGAAAAGATATCAGTAGTAGCGTGGTAGAGATAATGGGGGATGACAATGACCATCTAACTGGAAATAGTCAGTCGGTTGAGTGACAAGTGGTATATTGAAGAATACAATACACCTTTCATGATTTACTTACCAATTTGCTTTTTATTTGCTGATATACGCGCTGTCAGTATTTCTTCTGCTTCTCCGGTTCGATAAAAATGTCTGATTAATCGGGAACAGTTCTCTACATAAAGTAGGTTTTCCTATTTTCTCTAACCAGTTTGACACATTAAGCCTCCGCAGATACAGCTTTTACCAAATAAGTCCGTTCGAGGATTGTTTCATAATAATGGTGAACAAATAAAAGAACCAGACCGTCTGCATGAATCTGGATAATCTTCTTAGATTTTTTATGGAAACAGTGCCAGGATCGTTAGTTAGTCTTATCTTAGGAGCATTAGAGGTAGAATTAATTTTTACTGTGCGTTCAAGCTAACTTGAAGCTCATTTCCGAGGAAAGAAAATGTGGATTTGATGCTGTCAAAACGCTTGAAATCCAAACGGGTAAGTTATCAATTTAAAAATCACTTATAGAAAATATTATTCTCTTACTTAAACAAGTAATAAAGACATACATATGTATTTAGATATATACACAGATCAAGCTTTAATCTAAGGCTTGTACGTCTTGGTCAGCATTTTAAGGTTTAACGTCATAACTTTTTAACTGGGCGGCCGGGCTGAGTTCATCCGACGAAACCTCAACCCAAGCACGTGCTCTTATCATATTCTGCATGTTTATTACTCCGATGATAAGCTTAAACTAAATGAACAGTTTAATAGTAGCAGGATCAGTAAAGAAGATGCAAAGTAGGTTGTTTGATAATGTATAACGGAGGAACTTTTCCACTACTTCTACAAGACATGACTTATGAGGAAAAGTCAGCTTATGCCTAATCAAACTCAATTTCAGTCTTACAAATGCATAAATTATTTTGGAGAAACTTATCCGGCACAGTTAACCTTTAGTAGTCCATCAATAGGCCAGCAACCAGTGGGATATCTTCCTATAAAGAGACAGTTCCCTTGAAAGATGCCCTTCCGCTAAAGATTTTTCCCAACCATGCTACATATTCAGTGAAAGGCCGGCATTTATGTAATTTCATGGTTTCATGCTAAGTAAGCCCCGGATTGGATTTACTTGCTTGATTTTGGAAAGTAATCAACAGTTTACATAAAATAAAAAGGAAAGTACCACTGCTGCATACTATTAATGAGCAACCAACTTCCTCTTCAAAACTTTGAAATGAAGGCAACGACAAAGAGTACGATGAGGGCAGAGGGCAGTTTTTCCTTTGATAATGAGCATACTTTATCCAAATTTGCATTAACCATACATCAATAGTAAAATGTGTATACGTTTAACATGGTTATGACTTAATTCAAGTAATTATTGAGCTAGAAATACCGTCTTCGTAAACAGATTGGAAGAGAAATACGTTGAGGACTAGATGAAGTGAATATTTATAAGGAGAGTCATATAGTCATTACAGCGGCATGCTTTACAATTTTTATTATTATTAATGTAAACATCCTCAGTTATCGTCAACGCATGAGTTTGTCATCTTTGTGGCTTCAAATTAAGTAAGTTAACATGCAGATCTCCAGAATAATTTATGTTCAGAGACATCAAGATGGGAAATCCTGGTCTCCTGGATGAAAAAATGAGCTTGGTATGCCTGCGTGTTTTGCTCGTGTTTGTCCTTATAAATGAGTTATTTTAATTCAAGTCTTGATTATATTTATATTTCAACTCATTCAATCTCACTCTATTAGTGAGTCTGGCTGTCGGATCTTATTTTATTATAATCATAAACAACCAGACAAGACAGACGCGACATGGGTTGTTTAATTCTTAGTGAAAATCCCAAACAGTCTTGATCAAAATATTAAATACACTCCAACAGACAAAAGTCAGACAGACTGATCGAAGACGACGTTGATCGATCGCTTGTCTTTAGAATTTTGCGTAGTGTTGTTAAATAGGATTGTGAAAGTTTGAATTTTATAGTGGGATGATTCTGAAAACTCTAGAAAATTAAGTGGCCAGGTATACATTTTATTAATTCCTGAAAGATTATAAAAGAGGAGAGTAAACTATTTAATTCGAAATTCGAAAATTCTCGAAAAAGCCAAAATATAGAGAGGTTTACTGTAAGAAATATAAAACAATGAAAATTTAGCATACTAACGATTTGATTAACATAGATTGGTTTGGATATGGATTTAAAAACAAACAGGGTTTTGTATGAAGTAAATAGGTTAAGGTGGGCAGTGGTATTTACTGTATTTTCTGAAATAATCCCCCGACCCCTAGTAGTCCCCCATTTTTCCATGTTAAAATTATAAACTTACCGTACTCCATTTTAATAGAATTTCCAGTTTTTCCTTTGAAATAATAATCCCTCAGGGAGATTAATTCGAGAAATACGGTACATTTTAGTGGAGGGTAAAAATAACTACATAGTGTAGATTTTGATTTCACTAACGTCATCTCTCACCTGCCATCCTATGTTGTTCCAAGCTCAGAAACCTTCTGGCCATTAATAGAAAAAAACAAAGAAATGACATCAGAGGGCTTCTTCTTGAGTAGGTGTGTGTCTATCTTTTGTTGCGAAAATCAATCCGTTAGCTTTTAGCTTTCTTTCAAGTCAAAATATGAGAAAATGTACTTCTAGGTTAGGTAAATTCATGAATGAACCCAGTAATCCTTAACAATGGGGATACGTTAAAGGTTACGAAGCGATTCGCATTGAAAGACTAGCAGAATTACAGATATCTCAAATCAAATGCATCGAAATAGAGTTTATTCCAGGAATTGCAGATGTTAGCTTCGAGCGAACATCTATCTCCTAATTTTAAATAGTGTAGTCGACGCTAAAGATAGCAAAGATCCATCGTATGTCCTCGAATAGTGGCCTTCCGCGAATAGTGGCCCCCCTTAATAACTATTAATCCCCCCATAAGCCCCCTTTAATTTTATGTTAAATTTGACCCCAAAAAAACTGAAACATTAATTAGTAGCCTGGGCCACTATTCTAGGATATACGGTAAGTAACGCTGTATCGAGGTCTTGGGCCTTGATAATTTGATTTCAATCGAACTTTAAAAAACTGTGCCGACTTATACCGAGACTTATCTTTATTCGTATCATATTTTCCTTATCATCAAAGCATTATATCATGATTAACATCATCACTGAGATATTGTCCGCTCATCTCTTAATCCCTGTAGCAGTTGTCCTCGTTCGTCCAGCTTCTAACTACAACTTACCACTTTTTAGTAGGTAGTTAAGTCACACAAAAAAGTAGACGACAAAGCATATAAAGCAAAATGCAATGAATACTGTATCTGATCGTCCACCTTAGGATTTGCTGTTTTTACACCGCCTAGCAGCAAAAGGTAGTCAACTAGCTAAAGCCAACTAACTATATAATAGCTTTAGCCATATTATATGCAAACTAACAGCTAAAAAACCTCCTGGACTGACTATGAGTTAAGGTTAAGTTAGCGGAATGAATAAATTGGTTTAGTTAAACTGTGTGTGAGTTGCTTAGAAAACCCTTTACTATTCTCTTGCCTGTCAGTTTAACCTTCATTTCATAACATATCAGCATCAGAGCAGCCAATCCTTTTAACCCAACCATGTAGAATTCCTTGCCAAAATGTAAATTCGACATTTAAAACACTCGTTCGTAATTCGCTAGTGGTTCATCTTCTACTCTGGGTTGTGGGTTTATAGCGTTTGCTGCTGCTCAACTCTTAATGATTATTTCCCAAAGCATGTACTCTTTAGCATGCATGCAGCGTTTCTTATTCTGTTGATTAAGTTCAAAATATTAATCTTAAGTCCTAGTTAATAAAGAAGGATCAAGATCAAGGGAAGAAAGGAAGCATTTATTGGTAAGTTATTTGAGCGTTTCGGATAGAAAGATGGGTTGGTTAACTAGAAAAGTTAGTGAGTAAATTTAGTGTTATGTCTGTGTCTTTTAGTTAGTTTAAGTGATTGGTGAAGGTTAGTAAAATAAAAACGTAATAAATAGAGAGAAACACGTGAAACTGTTTGACGCATTTGACGTAGTATCTGATAGAGGCACTGTAACTTTAGGTTTTAGTTTCACTCCAGTCTTTCGTATTTAAAATCTTAAGGTTGATTTGTTTAGTTTGTGCTATTAAAAAATGTACAAGTCTAGAAACGTGGATTATAAGAAAACAGATTTTATTTAACCCGGAATATATATTCATCCAATGCAGAAATCACGAAGATCTGATAAAAAATTCAATGGGGTTTTTGGTTTTGAGTTAGTTCTTGAAAAATTATAAACTATAAAATAAGTGCAATGTTTACGCTTGCAATTTATTTTTAACAAAATGTTGCCCGAAAGGAAATTAAGATACAGTAAGCATCAACAGATCTC
>JAQFZX010003876.1:0-10045 GCA_034682405.1 Hydroisotoma schaefferi | reverse complement strand
GTGACGCTTTGGACCCCGTGTCGCCGGACCCCGTGACGCTGTATCTCCTGTCGCTGGATCCCGTGACTCGCTCCCGTCTGGAGTTTGACTTCACCATTTGATTACGTGAAGTTTCCTTATAGGGGAACCAAATAAAATACATGAAGCTGATAATTAGGGTTTCGAACCTAAAACTAACTAATTGTATTGGTAAAATCACCTAAATATTCACATCTGTGTTTACTTGTCGATGACTGAACTAAATATTGTTTTAACCTAAAAAAAACGTCGTATGCTTACAACTTAATTCATCATGAAAACTTCTGTGGCTATATCATTAGCTACTAAAATATATTTCCTAATGGTACACCAAACTTCTCAAGATATGCAGACCTTTTCAAACCCTACTTATCTTATCAATTGTGACCAACAGCGATCATCCCCATTGGCATCTCTTCTGACTATAAATATAAACTCTAAGTTAGAAATATAAGTTTAAAATATCCTCCTTAAAAAATCGAATACTATGAAATCCAATTTGCAACGCTTAGAGGAAGAAGCTGAATACACTTATCAAGTTAAAGAAACGCTGTACGGCGTTCAACAGAGAATGGGCTGTCATGTACATATTGAATCAGAAGGGGTAGACTTTTCCGCAGATTTTCTGAAGAAACCCATAACCAATTCCAATTGGGTGTATGCTCAAAATGTAAACCTACCTGTTAATCGAGAGGGTAAAGTACGGAATGGATCTGTGGGAACAATAATTGCAGTGGGAATTAAAGACTTGGCATGTACACTTATCGTCAGCTATTCGGGATATGAATGGAAACGAAAGGATTATAATACTGCTTTTGGGGACCTTTCTAAAAAGATCCGAGCGGATTATAACGCAGCGTTTGCTGAACTTGTTTAAATAAGCACAGCAGAGTATAGTTTATCCATTTTCTTAATTTCGTTTTCATTACATAAAAGGGTTTTTCCAAATCCACCGACACAGATTAAAAAATTTTGGTCCCGTACGTAGAAATGTGTATTTTCCAAAGCCAGTATACTTTCTTCATTTGTCAAAAAATCCAAGTAATTTTGACGTTACCCAGTATGTCTTTCCAAATCCCAATTACCCAACAGAGGTTACGAGAAACACGGTACTGATCAAGTTTTGAAGAAATCGAAGGTTGGATGGAATACAATCCTTTGATTAAATCTTCATTTTATGTAAATGTTGCTTTGAGTTCCCTACTCTTATTCCTCTTAGAAAAGAATACGACGATGATGAAATGGCAGAAATAATGCAGCTAAAAAACAATCAAATTGGAAAGGAATTTACTCATCCTTGTTTTGGTCAAAACGCTTTTTAGGCAAGATTGATGGATATTGATCTCCACAAACCGTTAAAGCCATCAGTTCCACTATTAGAAATTCCGACGGAGATAATGAACGAGAGGACATGGAGCGATTCTAACAGTCAGATATTTGTATTTTCAATGCTTGGAAGTGACATTGTTTAAAAAAAAAATGAATTTAGTAAACTTGGCGAAGTATACTACAAGGAGTAAAACAATACGGAAGAGATACAGTTAAAAATAGGTGGAAAGCTTGAGATGGGCTCTTATGTAGGGAGTCTTAAGGGAGCTTTACAGACCCTGTTTTACACTTGGTTGATTTGTGTAGGGGTCTCTATAAGTTGCTTCATTTCCTATGATTTTATTTACTGGAGGAGGGTCGAAATCTATTTTTAACTTTTGAATATGTTTAAGAAGTTTAGGCTCAAATGTTTAAAGTGCAATAGGTCAGCGAGGGATTTTTTAACGATCAGTAGGCCGAAGTTAGAGATGAAGCACAAAATATTTACCTGTTCCAAGTAATAAAATTAAAAAGTAAAATTACGCGTTGCCCGTCGAAGTAGCCTGCTTGGAAAGAAACATATTGCGGTTTTAGACAAACACACCTCCAGCAACTGAACATGATAGATACGGATGATAGTATGAATCAAATTACGTTTTGCCGTAGATGCACTCAACGGAACTGGACGGATTACCGGATACTATAAAGTTAAAGGAGTTTTAGGATAAAAATAGAAAAATATTATGGAAACAAAAGGGAAATGAAAGAAGGAAGGTTTTAGTGGAGAAGCACGGAGTGATATGCCTGGCCAGTAGGGTTAATAATGGCTTTTGTGTTGCTGTTTCTTCGTTTTTTGTACAGATTTTTGAGCAGATGAAAATATCAAAGCGTAGATCCGGTTTATTAAACGAATATAACATTCTGTGAAAATGATCAAGCTTTCAGCTTTTAGTTGAGATAAGTTTGGAGGTTTTTGGTATATTTTAAGTGTGTTTATTTAACGATATTTCTCGTACTCGGGTAATTGTTTTTAGGGGCTTTAAACAAAATATGAATAACAGGGCATAAGTATTATTTCATGCATGTTCATATTCACTTTTATACAATTTTAAATAAACAACCTAAATAATAACAATAACGATGCTTACTCCTGAGACTTCTGACTATTTATATTAACTTAAAGACGTAAGAAATCTTATGACAAAATGTAGGTAGTTATTTTAGATTAATGTGTATATGCTGTAGTTGTTTTTATTAAAGTGCCTAGGTCTTGATTCTAATTGTATCTCTTGAGAGTTACACTGTTGTTATAATTTATTTTCTCATCTCGCTTTTATTTCAAGACGAAAGAAGGGGAGATGTACCAAAAGTGGATCTTTTTCTTTAAAACCACAACTCATAATAAAATATAAATATTCCATAAATAACATGTCTAGACCTTCACCAAACAACTCAACTCTTTCTAACCCTTAAAAATTGGATGGACTAACTCAATCCATGAAGAATTTTAATGAAGAAAAATAATCCTCGGTTAAACATTGTGGTCTTTCCTAGAGGTATAGAATTATTATTATAGGATTATTATTAAGGTCAATTTGTAAAATATTGCTCTTAGCCGCAAGGTCAAATCTCCAGCATCAGAACATCTCTCGGGTTAGGGATACAGATTAAAAAAAAGTAAGGTCGTTTTTGTTGTGTACAGAAACTATTAGTTAATAGCCTCCTCTATTCTGGATATTATATTGTTGGGCTTTGTAGTAAAAAGTAACAATGTAATAACAAGTGAGTAGACGTTTTATTATTATTAATAGTCTAACATGAGAATGGTCATGTTCAAGGCTCATTTGTTGTCCATTAGAGCTCTAAATAGGTCGGGTCGGGTTTCTAGGAGTTTAATGTTGAAGAATAATAATATCGTGTTGAATTCGGCTCACGTATCTGGAGGAATACATGTCTGGAGGTTTGACTCGAAGAATTTTAAAATGTTTTATTATTATGTTCCATGTTTTGTGAAATAAAGTTATAGGCAGAACGATAGAGTTTGCTTTTGTAATTATTTTCAGAGAAATCTTAGAAGTTATGCTTTCTAACTGAAATTGTAACTTTTATTGTATTTTGAGATAACGTTTTACTAAAACCAGCAAAAGATACATGCAAAAGCTAGACTTTTACAGTAAAATACACTGGTATGTTTTCGCAGTATGAAGATATATTCCGCATTTTGGAACTGTTTCTGTATTTTTGGAGTTAGGAACTGTGTTCCTTAACAGTTGCATTTGCAAATTCATTTGACTATAAATAGTAGCAGATATTCATGCATTTTACCGCATTTAAAGCGTAACTGAGTTGTTTTCTGTATGAACGAAGCTTTTCTTTCCCAATATTAAGGTATTTTTTTGTACAAGAGAGTAAAAAGGTCAAAGTTGATGCTTGATTTCAAGGGAGTTGAACCTGTTGGGCTCAAAGGGCTGGTCGGAGGGTGTGGGATCAATTGTAATTTCTTATTTCGAGGAGTTTTTTTGTTGAAGTCAAGGGCTCCGATGGGTGGGCTTGGCGGCGGCTCCCTTGAGGTTACTTTGAGCCTTGGGCGAGCCAAGGATCTTTTTATATGGAAATATTGATGCATCTATAAAGGATTGGATCTTATTCTGAAATTGTATGTTGCTGGCAGAGATATTTTTTAAGCAATAAGCGGTTGTATACAGGAACAAATGAAGGGTAGGAAAGAAGGAACATTTCGAAGGTCTTTTAATCATAGTCTGGGCTTTTCTGGACAGTTTCTTTATTATGTGATATTAATTCTGTTCATTGCGATTATTTGTTTGGCAAAAATTGTATCGGGTTAAATCTAAGCTTAATTTGGATTACAATTAAAAGTACTGGGTTAAGAAATCATAAATAAGTAAGCAACCTTAACCTCTCAAGAGGTATAGGAATGCCATCCATACGGTACTTAAAAGCTGTACTTATCATTAGTTTTTACCTAATTAATTTTGTTTAGTTGACATGATACAACTACTACTATTAGTAGTACACTCCATGGATATTTTATATTGATTTACTACTCTGTATATTTGTGCTCATTATTTACATACTGTTTCTTTCACAATTAAATCAATGCATGCCCACTAAAGAATTATTCCTTCAGCTAAGATAAATGTTGATTAATACAGCAAAATTAAGGTAGTAGTTCCCTCGGACATGTTCCGAAGAACGCTGACCATCGTTGATCTTGTACATGTGCAAAATGGCCCCAATGCGATACCAAAAGGTTGAATGGATCTCAGCCTTCGCCGATTGAATTTTGACCTTGCTAGTGTCTTCAGCAGATGAAGATGTTCTACGACGTTTTCATTTACTTTTACAGCAGTGGGCACGAGGCATTGGTAAACGATCAATACCCAGATTGCGCCTAAAACTGGGATGAAGTTTACAGGAAATCCCAAAGTTCCGCTTAGTTTTATTGCGCTATAGTTGCACCCGCAACTTACGGAAACTCCACCGAGAATGAAGAGGGGAGCAATTTCATTTCCGTAGCCCTCGTTCCAAATCTTGACCCAGAGTTTTATAACTCTCAGAAGATGGAAATTGGACGTTAGAAGAGCCGGGTT
The DNA here is from genome assembly GCA_034682405.1 of Hydroisotoma schaefferi. NCBI lineage: Eukaryota > Metazoa > Arthropoda > Collembola > Entomobryomorpha > Isotomidae > Hydroisotoma > Hydroisotoma schaefferi. The sequence goes on along the minus strand of JAQFZX010003876.1, from coordinate 5,108 downwards.
CAGTAAGCGTGCCCTGAGCAGAAAGACTTTGGCCTTTTTCTTGAGTCTTATGGTCGGAGGCAGCAGGGAATATTTTAAAGAGCTCAGAACTTGAAGCATGGTTGTAATAGTTATTATAGGGGCACAAACAGAAAATGAAATTGCCTGGAATGCGATTCCATCATAGATTGTCATCAAGAAAATGCGTAATACATAATGCAAGGCGTAAGAAATTGTGAAAGGGTTCTGGGGATGACCGAAGCTGTACTGAACGATGGGTCTGAAGAAATCCACATTTATAAGAGTAACCACAACGGCAACAACAGGATGCAGTAGTGTAAAGCCTAATGTGAATTGGTTCATTGCCGCAGCCATATATTTAAGACGGTTGGTCTGGTTAGAATTTTCGGGGTTGAATTTCTTTTGAAAATCTGAAAACATGAAGTCATAACTGGTTAAGTGCTACAAAAGTCTGGCCAACTTCTGATAAACGATTTGATTACCTGATTGGACTTTCAAGAGGAAAGTCATTTGATTAAAAACTGCAGAAGTTTTGTTGGGATTAATGGAAATGACTAGTTTTACTGCAAGAGAAACGATCGAGAGGATTAGAAACAGGATGAGGACGGTTCGATCCAGTATATCGCGTTTTGTTACGTCCACATTTTTATCAGCGGACCAAAGTTGTATAGCCAATCTTCCTCCCATGACAATTATGTTGAGGATGATGAATAAAGTAGCAAACCGGAGCTTAGCCTTATCCTTTATCGATCTTTTGAAGAAGAAGAGCTCCGAGTTGTTAACAACCCGTACTCGGTACGAACAAATGCTTAGTTTTTCAAAGATCTTCAAATTAAGATCGAAAGCTTTCCACATCCCTGCAGAAGCCATTTTTGTCAGGAATAAATAGACCAACTTCTCTTATGTTTTGACGCAAAGAAAACGGCAGGAAGAATGACTGAAGTACTGCTGCGAGTAGGCTACTTTTGTTGGATAACCGAATGCGAATTAGTATTTTAGTCCCTTCCTTGCAGAATTTATAGCAATTATGATGATTTTGACTTTAAAGCTGGATTTTATTTAGATATTTATTTATTTATTTATTGGGATTATTGATGAATTCGAGATATCGATCGGGGTGTACATATTGCTTATACCTTGATTGAACCTTTAAAAAATGGGCATTTCATAACTGAGGTTCGCCGGGCTTGGTTTTAAACTATTTAAAACTATTGTAAGACAATTTTGTACCTGTCTATCTTGATAATTTTACCATAGGACTTTCATTGATTGCTGGAAAATAAGCAATGCAATGTGACTTTTCTTATAGTTAGTTTATTAACCTATTGTTCTTATGATTACGGATTATTTTATCATTTCATTCGCTTTTAGTAGTACTATCGCCATATTCATGTAAATAAAATCCAGTGGACTTTGGCTTCCAGGTATGTCTATACCTCTGTGGGTTGATCGGCAGGTCTACGGTCTACCTGACTTTCTTTATACATTCGGCACGATACATAGATATATTATATTTTACAGAACTTTTAAATAAATATATATATATATGATATCCACAAGAAAGTACAATGAAATTAAGCGTAAGAAGTGAATAGAAGCAGCAAAAAGGGTCCAGGGGCACTGCAAGGGCCCTTAGAAGTGCTTCAAGGGCCCTCAAAGTAAGAGAAACACGCGACGTACTGCATGCAATCACAAGAAACTTCAGATTAGAAGCGAATTAAAGCAACGAAGGGCATACACGGGTTTTGCAGGAGCAGAATGCAACTAAGCGTAAACGGAAGGAACGGCAAGGGTACAGGAGTACCCAAGAGCCCTTAAAAGGGGTCAAAGGACCCCCAAACTCAGAGAGACGCATTAATGCATGAAATCACAAGAAAAATTCAGAGTAGAGGCAAATTAAAGCAATGACGAGGGTACAGGGGTATTCGTGAGAGGGCCGGGGGATGAGAGAAGGTAAAAGGGGATCGGGAAGGGGTTACGGGACAACGAAAAGAGTGGTTATACATTGATAGTTTCCTCTGGACAAATTAAACGTTCTGGTACACAAAACATACCAAACCAATTCCATAGGCACGGTTTCCTCCAGGCAAATTAAAGGACCCTTTGCACGGGTGGTTTTTGAGTGTTCATAGAATTACGGAATGGAAGCAACTGCTGCGTCACGCAATAATACGACGGAATGTAGGAATTGTATTGCTCCACTAATTTTTAAAAGCATGAAAATGGGGTATATTACATAATATGGGCTTATCCGCCCAGCATTATTATAAAAGCTGTCTTATCCTTTATTTACTAAGGAAGAAAATCGATATTACTTAATCAGTTTAAAACTTAAAAACTGGGTTGCAATCCTTAAATTTTTTATATGCTGTTTTATTAAAATCCGTACTGAAACTAGAGGTGAATTACGGCGTAAATCCTTTAACTCTGAATAATTGGAGGTAGAATTTCATTCGCCCTTTGATAGATATATTTGTAGATAAATTGATGAAATTACTGAAATGAAGAGGGACTCTGATGAAAATATTATTTTAACCCTTTTCTGTTTATTTCTAATTTTAGATTTTACCGTGGAAGATTTTTTGAACTGAAGAGAAGGAAGTTGTAGAGAAGAACAAGCGTTTTCCCCTTATAGCATCATTATAGAATTCTATCTTAAGCAGTTTGAAGACGCTTTTCCCTGCTCAAAGATTTAAGGTAAGCCAAGAACCCCTTAAATAGCAGACGATGCCTTTGTCAAATGCCGGCTTTGGATTTTATATTGCTTCTTTATTAGAATGATGAAACTCTTTCTAAGCTTAAGATGATAGTATGCTTACTAGACCTCAAGCGAAGCCCATAGATCTTCATAAAAACAAAAAACAAATCTTCACTCTCCAGCGAACCCCGAGGAATTCAATTGAAGTAAAATCTTATTTGCTGTCCTCCAGAGAAATCTTTAACTTTCAAGTCAAGAGAATTACAAAGCTACATAAAGTAACAAGCAAGTGAATCTCCAAGATATTCAATTGAATTGTAAATTTATTTAAAGTCACTAACCCAACCTTGAGGTTTTCAACTGGCATAAAAATTGATTGTGTTCACTTCTGTAACACTTTTAAACTGTTTTTAAACCTTCAATCATAAGTTGGAACTTCTGTATGCTTCTGTCCTGTCTCAAGCATTAAAACTTGCCTACTGTTTAGTACGGTAAAAATTGTGCACATGGTTCTTGTAGCTATATCCGATGTTTTTTAACAGAAATGTTGTATTAAATTGCAATTTTTATTATCTATTGTCGCGTTTCGGCACAAATGTTACCCTTTGACACTCAATTTCGCCTATTTCTGCCCAGTAGTGGTTCAGGAGGCTAACCCGGACAGACGGATAGGCAGACGCTCATCTTTAATAAAAGAGGATAGCGTTGTTATTATTACAATCGTAAAGCTGATGACGGCTTTTATTCTTGAAGTAATGTTATCAAGATAAAGTACAACCAGGTTGCACGTGTACTTGTGGTACACGGGTGAAGATTATTTAATAAACGACCAAAACATTCGAGTGCCTTAGTATCACTGGAGATATAGTAAGTAGTAGAATAAGCAAAGTTGTTGCAGGGAGTAAGAAATAAAGCTTGAAATAAATGAAATGAAGCCCTAAAAAAAGGAAACATGTTTTAAGTTGCTTAAGGACTTCTTTATGCCTTGGAGCGAAGTACGTGTACGCTTTTATATACAGATTCTGTATATGAAAATTATTGCTTGGAGGATCGGGAGTTTCCTTTTTCAAAATCTAGGCAGGAGGCTTCTGAGTCTTTCTGAGCCTCGTCTTGTCGGAGGCAGAGGCTAACTAATATTATTTATAATATCCCATAATTAGCCCTAAGGAGGGATGCATATTTTAATGATTTTTTTGAGAAAGGAACACCGAAGGAACATTGGTTTGTCTGTATTAGTTGCTGGTTTATCCAGAGATGAGAGAGTAAGTAGCAGGGTAGGCAGGTCGGTAAGTGAGGGGGAGGGTGGTAATAGCTGCGTTTGGTTTATTATTGATGTTCAAGTTGCGTACAAGAAAAGAGATGCAGGTGTTTTAATTTTTTCTTGTGATTAATTTGATCCTAAGAGTCCGAGCTGGAGTCGGTGGAGTAGAAAAAACCTTGGTGGTTTTAACATTAGATAAAACTTGAAGAGATTTTTGGGGCTGCTTTGATAAAATTAGATTTAGTCGAGGGGCTTTTTGCTCATTTCTTACAATAAAGTTCGGTCAGTTTGATGAAAATGTTTTACAATAAATTCCAATAAAATGGCATGAATGATATAGAATTTTTATTCAATTGTAAATATAGACCAGTTTAGAGGCTAGGAGGATAAAGGATGTGCACACTTTCCGTACACAAAGTTTTAATATTCATGAAAAAGGTGCGTGGTTTTTTCTGGTGTGTATGCAATTTCTGGAGATGATATAATATTCTAAATTTCTCACAGACAAAGCAATTCTGTAGATTTCTAGTTGAAGTTGCAGTTGGTGAGATACTGCAAAAATTAAAATATGATTCTACTTTGACGTTTTGAAATGATGTGAATAAAAGTTGGTTGAACGGAACTGAGCTATCTAGTATTCCTCCGTGTTTCTTCTAACCTTAGGTCAAAGCTAAGTAGAAGGAAGCACTTAGCTTTCACTAAGTAGTTGGTATAATAAATGCTATAAATGACTATTAAAACCTGTCAAGTTTTCTTGTGTGGTCTGACACGCAAGTTTATATTAATACTAAGCTTCTACCGTATATCTACGATCCCGTTCTTACTATAAGTCAGCCCTAATACTCAAAGAATTGAATACAAACCCGTGTTGGTTCAGGAACGTTTACGGGATCAATGAAATTTTCATAAATAAAGGTGGGTGGGTGTTCTAAACACTTGAAAAGTAATACCAACATTTTCTAAAAACAAAAAGAGTTAGTAATATAGTAGTAATGATAGTAATAGTGGTAGTAACAGTAGTAATAGTAGTAGTAGTAGCAGTAGTAGTAGTAGTAGTAGTAGTAGTAGTAGCAGTAGTAGTAGTAGTGGCAGCAGTAGTAGTAGAGCAGTAGTAGTAGTAGTAGATCAGTAGTAGTAGTACTAGTACTA
>JAQFZX010003875.1:0-10046 GCA_034682405.1 Hydroisotoma schaefferi | reverse complement strand
CTTTCCTAGAGTTCCTCTTCGAAAAGTCATCACAATGCTTGCCCCAGCAGCCTCCTCATCACGGGTGAATTCCATCATGAAATGAACTAAAATGGTAACTTCTTCGGAAGGCATATTTGGTGAGGAAGATACGGAAACTGCATCAGTCATGTCTACACCTTCTTCCATTGGATTTTGTCCATCAGACTAAAAATACACAAGAATTTTACTATAAAAAATACTTAATAAACACTAAAACTATGAACTCAAGCAGGGGACAAATCACTTTAAAATTAATACACCGGAAAACAAACCTCCTGGGTTTCAGAAACTTTTCTAACTTTAGAATTCGATGGTCCACCCTGTCCACTTGACAAGTTTTTCCTCTCCAACTCCCGTCTCAGTCTACGCTGATTTGACCAAGTGTTTTGGCAAGCCAGAAACTCCAAAATACGCTTCTCATTCTCTTCCTCATCATCCACATCCTGTGACGAGAGCCAATTCAAAGCCTGAGGTTTCAGCTCTTGTAAATAAGAATGCATCAGCGTTTCGAAGCAGATCAGTCTCGAGAAGTTAGGAAAGTGGCCAATAATATCGGGATTAGGTGGAATGAGATTAACACCCGGGTAGGTCGACCAAGCTAGACCCCAACGCATAGTTTTTCCCTGGATGAACTCAGTCGTTGTGTAGTTTGTCACTCCTCGAGTCTTTAACTCTGCCAGGAGCGTTTTGAGGTGACGCTTGATCCCAATCATTGTCGTGAATATCCTAGAAAAGGAAATAAAAGGCTGGAATTATACTATATTTCTACTCCTAAAACGGCCAAACTAAATGACAAAGTCCCGTACTTAATTTTTTTACAAAACTTCATAGACTCCGAGATCATTCTAGATATAAATTCTAGTTCTCCCCCTTTAACAACTAATTCTGATCCTTCTCCCGTCCTCGCCGCCGATGGGGGTGGTCGTAGTCTTTGAGGAAGCTTATCATCGGATAACCGTCCTTTCCTTATTGAATCTGTTTCACCCTCGTTTTCGAAAAATGGTGGATTACACATGGTAAATGAAAAGTAGCCGTCCTTCATTGAAAGCGGAATAAAGTCTTGAAAAAAGGTCTTGACGCTTCCCGGAACAACTGAAATTTAACACAACAAACGGTACAAATTTATTGACAAATTCTGAGATTAATTTTTGAAACTTTTACAAGATCAACCTACTTTTTACTTTAGAACTTAGATTATTTCTGTTAACATTTTCCGTAGCGATTTTTAAAGATCCAGCGTCAACTTCCGTTCCGATTATATTCCAATCATTCTTTTTAGCTCCCAACAAAGCATAAACTACCGTTGCTCCCGTTCCTACAAAATATATAACAAAAACATTTTAATAATCAATCCATCCATCCATACGAATGCAGCAGGATTTCAAATGCATACCGTAATTCTTCAACAATAGGCCGCGGCGTATGTATGAAAAACATGTTTTTTCATAGCAGTTTTAACGTGGGAGGGATGTTCCTGTTTGACATTAAAGGGATAGAATGCGGTGTAATCAACGCGGGCGGCTTATTGTCGAGGAATTACCAATTACGGTATTTGGTAATTTATAAAACGGAACGGACCAATGTCAATCCCATTGATTTCCGAGCCAGATTGACCTCCTTGACCTCCCTGACCTTCCTGAATCGACTGAAGGAGGTCTTCAATCCACAAAATGTAATTTAATCTCAAAGGGATCGTAGGTACAAGAGTATTTTTAGGAATTGTAACATCCAGCCCAAAATCTTGGAGAAGCAGCGCTCGAGAAAGCGCACGCAGCGCTTCAGGATCCTTAAAGTCTATTCGGGCGTTTCCTCCAGCGTCCTGGAAAAATATTGGAAAAATTCAGGTCATAGGTCACGTCAAAGGTTAGGTCAGGAACAATTATTGACTTTATTGATTTACCAGCGTAAGGAAGGGAGCAAAGAAATCATACTTCTTGGCTAAGTTTACAAAACTAGGTGGATTTCTGTAAATACTACGTTCGTGCATTATCACCAACGACGCTGCGTCAGTGACCTCTGACCTGACTCTTCAAAGGTCAAGGTCAACCTTTACGTTTTTGTCGAAAACCTTTAATAAAGTTGAATAATAAAGTTGACTGTCACATTGTTGAAAGTTTCAACGGGGTTCCCTCGTTTTTAGTTCTTCTTTTACCCTGGAACGGTCCTCACAAAACATGCAATTTTTTTTATAAATATACCGTAAATCCTCGAATAGTGTCCCTCTTTTAATAGTAGCCCCCTTAATTACTTACTATTAATAATCCCATATATAAGCCCCATTTAATCCCATGTTAACTTTGACCCTTAATAAACTGAAAAAACATTCGTGTCCGGGACGCTATTTCGAGAATGAATGATATACCGTATTTCCCGATTTAATTCCCCTGGGGAATTATTGTTTCGAAGGAAAAATTATAAATTCTATTAACATGGACAAGATAGGGAAAATTAATTTTTTAACATGGAAAGGTAGTGGGGAATTATACCGGGGGGGGGGATTATTACGGTGGGGGGGAATATATCCGGGTAGGTGTAGATTAAAATTAAAAGGCCCGACTCCGACCAGCGATTATTTATCCATTTGTTAAAAATAGTTATGCTTATCTTTTTATACATTTGGATAACCACACACCCTTAAGTACTCTTCTGTAAGTTCCTTAAATCCCGAAATTAAGGAACTTTCTGCACTTTTTTTAACAATAAAAGCACAATAAATGGATAAATGATCACCGGTTGCCTCGGTCGGGACCTTTAGAGCTCCTAATACATCGATAATCATGAATAAAACAACAACCTTTTAAAATCATGGCTAAATCAAACCTTTAATTCAAAAGAATTGCGTAATATTATATAAAAAATCTGTGAATATAAGAACCAAAAAATGCTAACAAATGCCAGAAGTTAACATTATACTAACCAACTTTAGGAAATCGTAATTACCCTAAAAACCCCTGCCATATGCCGCCCTTGTTAATTTAAGTCGCATGCTATCCTTTACGTGCTAAAAGGGGTATCTCTCCCATGTTAAATATACTTCTAAATATATTTTTTAATATATAAGCGGCGGCACATGGCAGGGGTTTTAAGGTAAATGAAAAATCTCTTCTTAAAGCAAATGATATTTCATTGGAGTTAATGCATTAATTTCAAAATTTCCATTAACATTTTGGAAATGATAATAAGTAAATGATTTTGCCAGAAATGATAAATAAATGCATGTAAGTTTACAGAACTTGCAACTATTATTATAGTGGCCAAGTGATCTCGTGATCAATGGCAGCATGCAAAAAAGCAGGAGAATAAATCTTCCTGCCACCAAACAGGGTCACGGTCCCGACGTTTACTGCCGTGGTCAACCCCTTTATCCCTGACCGGGTCTTTACATTCCTGCCGGTTCCTGCAGGTTTCTTGCATGCTGAATGTGGCAGGCTTGGGTAAACGTTTGGAAAACGCTTTACAACCTTCCACCACTCGCTGGTCCTGACAATCCAACGACGCTGAGCGTCGGCCGGCACATGCAAGAATGTCCCTCTGTGCAAAAACACAAAATACAGTGAAGGTAACATTAAAGTTATAGCATAGGCGCAACCACGAAGGGGTACAGATATCATTAAAGGATATGAAGGGGTGTGGCTGAGTGGAGCATGCTTAACCTGTAAAGAATAGGGCTTTTCAGCAATTCTAGGGGTTACCTTCGAAGACCAGGGGGTACAATGTACCCTCGTACCCGCAGTGGTTGCGACAATAAGTTCCAGCAGTACCGTGTAATTCCATGACTATAAGCCGCATATGTAGGAAGAAATGATGTTTTATTGAATTATATTTAGCATGGGGGAGATACCCCAGTTTAACATGTAGAGAAGAGCGTGCGGCGTAATTAAAGCGAGCGACTTATGGTCAGGGAATTGCGGGGATTAAATTGAGACAACTTTATACAGCAGGCTTACGGGCATTATTCCAGAAACTTTTTGAATTGTTAGAAGCTCAACGTCTTGTGTGAAAGCGGTCATATCGGCGAAGGAGAATGACTCCGTCTGCGTAAGGATTCGATTCCAAGCCGCATCCCCGAGCATCCGAGTAATTTCATGACCCAAAGTTATGTTGAGGAACTCCTTCCTCTGTTCTCTGGTTGGAAGGGGCACGTAAAAGTAACGGGAGATCCGACTTCTGTAATTAAAAAAATGAACGAATGCGTGGAAATCAAGTGCCTTGGAATTTGATTACCCTAAATCCTCGCACATATGCCGCGACTTGTATGTGAAAAAATTATGTTTTGTTGAAGCATGTTTAGCATGTAATGGATAGCGTGTGGCTTAATTAACGAGAGCGGCATATGGGCGGGGATATAGGGTTATTGTACAGAGTACCCTATTCCTGGTTTTAAGTACCCTCATTTAATGGTACACTATGCCCTTCTATCTTTCCAAATTAAACTGTTCTGATTTCCCTTAATAATAATAATTACTCCGAGACTTAAAACCGGAAGTACGGTATATCAAGAGACAATGTTACCTGCAGGATTCGTCAATAATCCTAGGGAGAGTACTAGATCCCATTATCAATACTTCCCTTTCAGGATGCATGTCATTGAATGTGCGGAGACTGTCCCATTCCATCTTAAACTGGGATACGATGGAATTTCCATAGACTGGATCTCCTCGCTCCGCAAACAAAACTTCCATCTCATCTTTAAAAATAATTAGAGATTTATGAATCAAAAAGTCAGAAAATTCATAAAGTAAAAAAATATCAATTTATTTACCGAAATAAAGGATAAATGGTCCCTTTTCCTTAGCGATTTCGAAGGCCAGTTTGATTTTGGTCTCCCCGACCCCAACGAACTCGTCCAAAACATCCACAGCGCTCAGCTTCAGTACCTTCCGATCCAAGTCCTTCGCAATCGCGTCCACCAAGGACGTCTTATCTGCAGCCGACGGCTAGAAACAAACCCAAATTCAATAAATGTCATGTCCAAATTATAAAGACTTTCTATGAGTAGAGCTTTGATGAACATCCTTAATTACCGTATTCCCCAAAACAATGCCCCCCCAAATAATTCCCCCCAGGTATAACGCCCCAATGCCACTACCTTTCCATGTTAAAATTAGACGTTTTCCCTCAATATTTTCCATGTTAATATAATTTCCAATTTTTCCTTCCAGTTAATAATTCCCCAGGGGCATTATTTAGGGGTAGGTAGAATTTAATACTTAAAGTACGTTACCCCGAATAGAAGATACATGAAATCAGAGGGCACTTTAGGGTTGAACTTTCTAGGCAAAACTATGGTCCCTCGTAGATCACGTTTAAGGTCATCAGGGAAGCCAATAACTTCCGCAAGTCCTTTGACTGAAGTTGACCGGTCTTCAATTAGTTGTCGGAACGTATTCCGAAACCCATTTTCACCCTCAAAGAATCTGTAAAAATATCAGCAAATTTATAAGGTAAACTCAGGTCAGGGTTACCCTAAATCCTCGGCCATATTCCGCCCTTGTTAATTACAGCGCACGCTAACCCTAACATGTTAAAAGGGGCATCTTTCTCATTAAATATGCTGCTAAAGATCTTTTTTTGCATGTATAGGCCGCAGCATATGGACAAGGATTTATTTAGGGTATCTGTGCTTATCTCATGCTCTATTGCTTGATTTATCCTCTTTAATATAATTGTTAGACCACTTTTTCAAGAACCTTTACCAAGCCTGACCTGGGGTTTAGTTATGAAAATGCATCCAAAGCGTCATAACTTCATTGACCTTATATAGTTATTCATTTTAAAGGGATTTAAAGGTCAATCTTCCTTAAGGTACCTGAAGAATATTGTCCTGGATGATAATTTCTGCATCTTTTCTAAAATCCCTAAAATCTAGAACTATTTTGACCATAAAAAACCCCAGCATTACTTACTCTATTGGACCTCCATCGTAGTGATCATACTGTCTGTATGTCAGCATCATCTTATTCCCCTGTCTAAAACCCACGCTTTCCCCAACCCGCAGATGTATCCAGTCAGACTCGTCAATCTTAACCAACCGATTCATAATTAAACCTTCCGGAATACCCTAAAAAAATCGGATTTTAATACTGAAATTTGCACAAGAAATATTAATAAAAATAATGAATATTTTTGGTGTATTTTTCAGACAGGAATAGGTTTACTTTTTATTTGTTGGGCGAGCAGAATAATTAGAGCTTCTAGATCAGTATGGTTACTTTTAGGAGAATGGAAAGTCAGACTCGATCGAGTTTTTTGCAGAGTAGACGGAGACTCCAAAAGATTTCTTATCTTAATGTTTTTGTTTGGAGGATCAAATTGCATCTTGTGATCGTTATTTTTCTCTGCATGACTTTGACTTGCATCCATTAAGGAGTGAAATGGACATCCGTGGATCAAATTTTTAACATGGAAATAAGGATAGGGGGATTTTTTCGGGGGGGGGAGTAATTTTTGGAAATACGGTACATTAAGAATTAAACCCAAAACCTCGTCCATATGCCGCCCGCGTTAACTATGCCACACGCCTATCCTTTACATGTTAAAAGGGGTATCTCTCTCATGTTAAATACGCTTCAAAACATCTTTTTTTGGCATATAGGCCGCGGCCAATGGGTGAGGATTTAGAGTAGCTATGTAAGCATGTCCAGAATAAGCGTCCAGGCAGACGGAATAGGAGAGAGAGCTACACGATGTGATTATGAATGACAGACGAATATTAATATTAATTACCCATGCTAATATTACTAACGATGGATGGGAATTTTCTGGTTGAGGACTTTGGAAAAAAGCAGCAGTATTCCCATTGAGTGATGAGATGGTTTAAAATCATATTTAGTAAAAAGGGTCCTTATTTCAAGGGCAATTACTTCCCAAAATGTTGAGCTTTTCTGTGAATATCTTAAGTTTACAATCGTATACTGCATTCTCAAAGAAACTATTTTTACTGCAGTAGTTGAATTAGTAAATTCACTAAAAATGGGTTTATTCCCAGTTTTACATGTTTATTACATCTTTGATTGATTGATTGATTGAAATTATGAGTAACCAAATCAAGCGTTCGTTCTTCCTTGTAGTATACACTATAGTAAACCAGGAAAGTTTGTCAGGTTGAGGGATTGTCTATTAGAAAATTAGCATAGGCAATTAAAAGCAATTGTGGATTCGGGTTCAATGCATGAAAATATACCAGTAGAACGTTTACAAGATATGCGCTAGCATTCGTTGACCTTTTAAATAAACTCTTGAATAAAATGTACCCTAAATCCTCGTCCATATGCCGCCCTCTTTAATTATGCCGCATGCATATCCTTTACACGTTAAAAGGGGTATCTCTCCCACGTTAAAAATCCTTCAAAAGATCTTTTTTGTATGCATAAGCCGCGGGATGTATGGGCGAGGATTTAGGATAATTAAACGTAATTCTGTGTAGCAGTAGGAATAAGACAAAGAGAAAGGAATAAATAAGTTTTATCGATTCTAATTTTGGGTGTTTTGTTTCATTTATTTATCATCAAACTAAAGTATAAGTAAAGGTTAAATTCAAACCATTAAAAATTCAACTTTTACAAATACTCGCAGTTTGTCTGTTATTAAACTATACATTCTGAATATGAAATTCCCAACACAGGGTCATCATATTTATGTCAAATTACTAAATGAGTTCCTCTCTATAGTATGCAATTCACGATCTTTTTTTATTCCCTTCCTTTGTTGGTTTACAAGTTTTTGTCAATCCAATATTTTTCCGTGCGCCTGCTGTAATATAATTTAGTTCTTGCTCTAGAATAGAATGCTCCTATTGAATTGGATTTGATTACTAAACCTTTGCACTGCCTTAATTGTCTCATGGGTGGTGTTCATATTTATTTATGTTCGACTGGACTGGAAAAACATGAAGATTTTAATTGAATATCGATTGCCCCGGAGCAAAATTTGTCAAAGTCCAAGAATAGGTTGCCCCAAGAGTTAGTAAACTCTCCACCCCTTTTTGAGTAGGGTTGTCCCCAAAACTAACCTTCAAAGTTCTAGGGAAAGGTTGCCACATAAATGACTTTCTCTGGGGGCAACCTCCTTTTCAAAAAAATTGTCAGAGTTCAAAATGGGGCAACTTCTGTGGAAAAAAATTTCAGAGTTTTTGGGGCAAACTCTAAACCCAACTGGGAAACTCCAACCACAAAATGTCTCCACTTGCCCCCAACATCCATAAATGTCTCATAGTGCCCCAACACCTTAAATGTCTCTACTTTCCCCAGTACTCTCAATTTCTCACAATGCCCCCAACATCCCTAAAGTCTCAACTTGCCCCCAGCACACAAAACGTCTCCACTTGCTCCCAACTCCAACCGCAAATCTTTGTTACGCCATTTTACAACGGTTTATTATAGCAAGCGTAACATCAAGTTAATAAAGTAAAAAAGCAAAATTTTGAACAGCAAACGTCGTAAAAAAAACTCTAACCTAAACTTCCCATTTCCTTTTTTACATTGAATTGTATGAACATTGTGCCGAAAAACTGAACCGATAAGATTCTAGAATCAAAAATGGCCGGAAAAACTTTAATACAGATAATACGGAGTTTAATTATCTTAAATAAACACTTGGGAAAAATTAAATATGCATACAACAGCACTTACATAACGCGTCTACTAAGCGTACAATGTATTTCGACATTACTGAAGAATATAATTCAGTAGAAATGTGCTAAAGACTTTACTGATGTCCAGTCCGAGTCCAGTCTTAAACAATTGTTGTGTTTGGTTAATACATTGTTTCATTAAATATTTAACCAATAAACCAACAAACAAGATACAGAAATCCATGACGGACAGTTCACCACATCGTGCAGCTTTAGGCTTCGTGTACATTACATTGCATGATGAGTTAAATCTTCTACATTGTAAACATAAAGTTTGCTGCTGATTTAAAGAACGTCACGCAAGAATTAGTTTAATGAATAAACTTATTCTACAATAATGGATTAATGTTACTTTGATTAGTGTAACTCTTTCCTTTATCAACATTGCATATTAACTATAGCAAGCTTAACTTCAAATTAATGAAGTAAGAGAGCAAAATTCAGAATAGCAAACAGCCGTACCAAAGTCTAATTTAAAGTTTAGTTCATTGATTGATTTGTTTGAGGATTGTACACAAAATCTGAACCGAGAATGTTCTGTTAAAATGTATTTGTTTGTTTTTATATTGCTTTATTCACGTCTTTATGCTTTACTTCTTGATATTGATCAACTCTTGTAGTAACTCCTAATCTCTATCTCTCTCTCTCATCTCCATATCTGATCTCTTATATTATCTTCTACTTAATCTAAATACGCCTCCTTATTTATAATAGCAATTAACTAATTTTCATCTCCTCCTTGCTTCATTACATAACTTTAACATTATTCATACATTCCAGTCCTGCTTGTAGCAGTTCTTAAATCTAAAATGGCCGGAAAAACTTTGCTACAATTCTTACCCGAAGTTCTAATATTTCTATCCTTACGCTATTGCTCGGCCCAGGAGACATCATCCTCCGATACTACAGCAGTAGACTTTCATTTCAACGATACAATATTATTAAAAAGTGAATGCACTTATCATTTATGGCGGAATTCCAATTCCACCCTAATCCTGGACATTTTTGAAGCTATTCTTGTTCAAAACTACAACTACGGACTTTGGACATTGACCTTTGCCAACACTACCCGTACAGTCCGACCTAGCGAGTATTTTTTTGAAGAGTGTTCGATAAGCATGCTCGTCTACTCGTTCACAGAATCCCATACCTTAGACGAGCATGTGAAACTACAGGGAAGGATTTTAAAATATTCCGAGTACTTTCACCGGAAACCACCTCACAATATCTTAATCCTGATATTAGATAAACCTTCCATATCTCTTGGTTTCTGTAATATGGGAACGACTATTTTTGTCCACCTACCTTTCTTACCGAGTGAACGCTTCCCTGGATATTACATCTGCCCTTGGTGCTTCAGTTATTTTAATTACAGAACTGCTACAGAGATTGG
>JAQFZX010003874.1:0-10053 GCA_034682405.1 Hydroisotoma schaefferi | reverse complement strand
TTATTTAGCAGGGAATCCGTGTAAACCAATTTTTTATTTTGATCATCCCAACTAATAGGACTTGAAACAGAATAGCGGAAGATTTGGTGATGTATGTTGAAGGATACAGCGCACAAGTCTAGGTGGGTTTGATTCGGCATTTTATGTTTGGTAATATCTGTATTTCTGATTGAGACGAATTTAAAAATTACAGGTTGGTTTAGGAGACTAAGCTAACTTATTTGGCTTGTAGCTAATAGCTGGTTAGGGAGTTGTTTTGTTGGGATCCAAAGAAAGTTCTAGACACGGGAGATGAGATGATGATAAATCCAAACCTGAGGCTGAAGTGAACTGTTCAACGAAAAGAGGGAGAAATGGGTGGTATGGCTTTCGCTGATTTTATATTTTTCGAAGTAGCAGATAGGTTCTGCTTTCTAGAATTCAAAATTATCAAAATGAATAATTAATCGTATTCTTTCTTGTGTCAAGAACAGACAGTCGCTTAACAATATCGTTGGGTTGGAAGGATTGCCTTTTTAAGGTAGAAATCCCATTTGTTTGTAAAGTAGCATGGAAGGAATGCTTTAATTCTAGATATTCGAAATATTAGAAGAATGTTGGAAATAAGTTGAGAAGCAACTGAAGGGAATGGATGTGGAAAAATTTAAAATTTAAATCGAGGTTTCAGTTGGAATACAAAGCTGATTGGTTAAATTGCATTAGGATAGGGATATGGTCCAAAAAACCTTAATTATGTTCGAGGACAATTGTAGCTTTTGACAAAAGTGGTACCTTCGGCATATTAAGATGAGATTATATTAAGCAATACTGGACATAAAGAAGAAACCACTGAATTATTTGTATTTATTTATTACTTAGGATGTTATAGCAGGCAATATGATATTAGGTTTTGTGGTGGAGTCAATCGATATGCAAGCTGAATTACGATAAAGGCCCACCACATTTACTACGTGTTTAAATAAAGTAAGTAAAGTAAAATAAACTATTGTGAACTGGCGTAGCATAGAAATAAAATTCAGGATGTGCGCGATGTATTCGCGATGCATGCACGACGTATGCTCGATGTATTCGCGATGTATTCGCGATAGGTGCGTGATAGGTGCGCAAATAGATGGTGTGTATTGTTTCCAAAAACAGTGTTGCAAATTTGTGAAGAAAAAACACGAAGTAATGTACGATTTGTTTTTTTTTTAAATCAAACAAAATTCATGCATTAAGTTCAGTGCTAATCTAGTAAACCATCCCGTACTTAATTCAATGATACAAAAAAATACCTAGTACATTCAAAAATTAGTAAACCAGAACCTAATTGACAATACATAAATTCCTTGCTTAATTCATCTACAAAAAATAGCGTAGGAGTAAAGACTTTCAGTTTAAACTACACAAAAAAACGTCAGTACTTATAATTCATCATAAAAGAATACCAGTAGGCAGTTGGAATAAAGCCTTTCACCTATTCAAAAAACTCATTACTTATAATTCATTACTAAACTTACAATCGTGTACAAACAAATTGTCAGAGACCCAGGGATACTTTTTGTGTTAACGTTTATGCCGATTTTGGGTGAAAGTTCGGGGTGATTTCCTTGCCACCCGCCTTATTCCCGAGGCGTATTAGAGCCAAGGCCCCTTGAAGGTCTTGGAAATCTTGGACCGTGGCAGGGTCTAGGGTATCATACAGGGACATTCCTTCCTGAGTTAATGTTGTGGTTACAAATTGATAGTCAATCTGTGGGTCTACGGGTGTGGCCAGGAAGACTTGTTCGGCTGCTTTGCATTCTTCTAATTGCTCATTGAAGCTAGCTTTGTAGATTTGGAACATTTGTTGAAAGATTTCAGAAGTTGTGTCCATTAGTCCATACTGCTCGGTCATTTCTGCAAGGATTTCTTCATCAGTAAAGGACTGCTTGGGGATGGTACCCTCCGTCAACTGTTTTATTCGACGAGCTGCAAAAATCTGACCTTTCATCTCTCCGTATTTGGCGTAGCCGACGTTGTTGAATTGTTGGGGTTTATTGGGAGATGAGAAGGAGGCTGGAGATGAGTTGTACTCTTTGGGATTTTGGAACCTTGTCTTGGATGATTGGGGTTCGTAGTTTTTGAACTTTTGGGACGAAGATGATAATTTGTCAAAGTATGTAGAGCTTTCGAAAGTTTTCCATCCGGTTTTACCACCGAATCTAATACCTCTGGGATATCCGAACCTTGACCTCGAACTTGGTGGGTGGGGCGGGGCGTTTTCTGACCTTTGGGAGGATTGTTGATCAAAGTATGTAGAGCTTTCGAAAGTTTTCCAACCGCGTTTATCAAAGGTTCTGTTGTAGCATCTGGGGTTTTGGAACCTTGACCTCGAACTTGATGGGTGGGGCTCGTAGTTTTTGGAACTTTTGGACGAGAAGGAGGGAAATGCCTCGAATTCCGGCTTTTGGTAAGTTTTCCAACTAGTTTCTCTAGGATTTTTAGTATTTCTGGGGTATTCGACCTCGACCTCTGACTTTGAACTGGATGGTATGGGCTCTAAGCTTTCTGACCCGTGACGCAAGACTTCGGTGTAGGACGGATCTTCGAACGGTTTCCAGATGTATTCCACAGTAGTTTTAGAGCCTGAAGTTACCTCGACCTTTGACCTTGAATAGGATGGATAGGGATCAGTGTTTTCTGACCCGTGGCGCAAGACTTCGGTGTAGGACGGACCTTCGAACGGTTTCCAGATGTACTCCACAGTAGTTTTAGAGCCTGAAGTGACCTCGACCTTTGACCTTGAATAGGATGGATAGGGCTCACTGTTTTCTGACCCGTGGCGCAAGACTTCGGTGTAGGACGGGCCTTCGAACGGTTTCCAGATGTATTCCACAGCCGTTTTAGAACCTGAAGGAATCTCGACCTTTGACCTCGAACAGGATGGATAGGGCTCTGTGTTTTCTGAACTTTTGCGCAAAGAGGATGACAATACTTCAAGGTATGACGGGCCATCGAAAGGTTTCCAGACGGTTTCACTAGCGGTACTCGAGCCTATGGTGGGATCGACCTTTGACCTCGAATCGGACGGGACTTCCTTATATGCTGACCTTTTGGGGAATAATACGTTGTAGAAGGAGGGGCCATCGAAAGGTTTCCAACCCCTTTCAGCAATGATGTTAGAGTCTGTGGGAGTAACGACCTTTGACCTCAAATTGGATGGCTGGGGGTTGGTGTTTTCGGACTTTTGGGATGAGGAAGAAGAAGTTACTACGTCAAGATTGGATGGAAATACAGGGTAATAATCATGCGTCCAAATTATTGCAGGGTCAATATCCGGTGGGCTTGGGGGAGGAGGCGGAGGACTTTTGTGCTCGGACATCTTTATATCTGAGAATTTACATAAATAGCTATATAATTAATTAATCAATTTACTAATTATTTTCCAGCCTGATACCATTTCTCCGGTTTTAATACCTCTGGGGGGAATCAAAAATTAGAAAAGCGTAAAGTCGGGGCTACAGGAAAATGACAGTTTTCTACACTTTGTATAGTTTAATTTCAAAGCATCTGTGAATGTGATTATAATACTTACATTTATTTATGAACTGCTTGGAACGCTGAAACGACCCAAGAAGAAGACAAATGACCTTTGAGTCGGCTGAGTTGACCTTTGCCCGACCTCTGATAAGCTGGTCAATCCACCCGTCCCTTCCTGAAATCAGTTTAAGATGTTTTAGAAAACTTAAACCTTTTAATTAACGAATTAATTTCAGTGCAAATAAATTGCACGGACGGCCTTTTAAACTGCTTTGCCCTAAATGCTTGAGCTTCGAAATAATTATATTAAGCGTTATCGGAGCTTTAGAGTAATGACCTTACCAACAATTTAGGCTGTTTCTGCCGTAAGTACGTACGTCTGTAGGTTGGTTGGATATCTACGAAGTTTGGAATAAGTTTTCGAAACTTTTGACCGCATCTAGCTCCTTTATAACTTCCACTCACCAAGACGGTCACATCGGTAATGAAGTGCAAACAATGACAACAAGATGAAAGACAAAAAGGTCAACCGTGACGTAGACTTTTATTGAAGCTGCGATGACCTTTCTACAAGCAGTGGATTATTATAGCTATATAGATTTTATTATACAAGCAACCAGGGTCTCGTTGTGTAGATGCGTCCTGTACTGTTAAAAATGCTACTGTTGTTGTAATTTTGACCTTGACCTTTGCTTTGTCTTGAGGCGTAGTTAGACAATGTGGGTGGTCGAAGGAATAGGGATAAGTAAGTAGAGAGATGTGACCCTTCTCACAACATTTGACCTCGACTTTTCTTTCTAAAGGAACAAGATAAATAGACCCGGACCTGGAAGGAACGTGCGGTAGTCTTAGTGGTAGATGATTCCCTGTACGAAAGCTTGGTAGATAAAAGTTTCAAAGCCGGGCGATGGTAAGCGTATGATATGTTCAATGCTTTAATTGATAATAATACTTGCTAGGTAGTTTATAAATAGTCGGCTAAGCATGACCTTTGTGAAAGGCTGGAGTGGTAAAATAGGCCTAAAGCTTATCTATTGTGGAAAGGAAAGGACTATTGTAAAAACCCTTCAAAATTCAGAGAGATAATGATAATTTAGGACATAAAATAAAACAAGTTTGTTTTAGATGTCATAATTCTCCAAAATAACTGCGGATTTTGAGACAAACTAAAGAGAATATGATGGGAAAGATGTGTTTTGATGAATAAACTTTGATTAACTTTGGTAATTTATTGAAATAAAGAAGGTAATATAGCGAATTAAAGAACCCAAGCGAACTGGATAAAAAGTCTACGTCTAAATTATGCCGATTTTGATGCTTTTTTTAATTTCCTTTCACTATAAAGTTCCAAGAAAGAAAAGAAGATGTTGAAGCATTGTTTGGATAATAATCTTATTTATTTATTTAATTTAATAAATATCCGGGCCCTGCATGTTCATCAGCTTTTAATAACAATAGTAGACGATGGGTCATAGTCATAACTTTAACAAGCGATTAGTTTACTTTACTTTGAAACCAAAGAAACATGAGTTTATGCAAAGAATTCCGTAATTTATTTCAAGCCTTCTCATATTTACTTTTAAAAAAAACTCCCTACACTTTTAATCCCATAAATTAGAAACTTTTTGTATTTTTTTTTGTAAATAATAAAAGTTCGGGTGGCAAATGCCCCCAAAGAGAAGGGGGTGTGGGAGATTAAGAAAGATGGATATTTGGCCGACAGTGGTATTATTCTTATGGTTGACAGGGTCTTATCTAATAGGTCTTGTAGGGGAATGCGGAGGAGACGAGACATCCGGAGACGAGACATCCGGAGACGGCCACATAGATACCAACGAACGCGTCCACGACGCCAACGTCAAATACGCCATTAGTTGGCCTACGGATTATCACTTCAGCCATCTTTATTTCCACCAAAATGGCTTAGGGAAATTCCAGACCCAGAAGGAATTCTGTTCCGTGATGCTTGGGTCCGTCAAACGGGACTTGGAAAGGATGTTTATCAGCAAGGAACCCCACATTGCTGACGTGCAGGTACCCCCTTTGCCCAGGTAAAGCACCCTCACCATCTTATTCGCGTTTTTAAGCTAAGTGTCTCTGGAAACCATAGGCGCAACCACAAGGCGGTACCATGTGGGTAGAATATCATTAAAGGCAGGATATGAAGGGGTGTGGCTTTAGCGGGGCTTGCTTCACGTGAAAAGGATAGGGCTTGTCGGGAGTTCCAGGGGGTACATTAGAAAACTAGGGGGTACAAACAAATGTACCCTCGTACCCTTGGTGGTTGCACCAATGCTGAAAACCATACGGGATAAGTTGATCTTTTGTTGTGGAAGGTACTACCGTATTTCCGGAAATTACTTCCCTGGGGAGTTATTGTTTCAACGGAAAAATGGAAAACACTTTTTACATGGAAAGGCACGGGGGAGTAATTTCCGGCAATTCGGTATTTAATGTAAGGGGTATGGTATAGTTACTTTAACAATACCGTAAATTTTCTAATACAACACCCCGCGATCTAATAGATATCTGCGCTCTATTCCTGCTGAAGCTCTACCTGTACCTCTAACCCACCCCGAGTTATACCCGCACTTGATTAGAAGTTTTAGGGTATATATTATCTCCGTAGGTTCCGATCATACGATGAAGACTGTGATCCGGATAAGGAGGCAGAGTTCTACGAGTACCTGTTTAGTCGGACACAAGTTTCGGCAAAGGATTTGCCAGAGTTTAAAACGGCGAATCCCAAAATAGCTGGACGTGACCTTAGTCGGAGGTTTCGAATGGAACTTTTTAACAAGGCTTGGATAAGGTTTCTTAAGGATCCGATTGGAAGGCTTATATGCAACCCTCGTTATCTGTTGGCCTGCAAAGAGGACAAGAAGTGCGGGTGCCGGGATATTTTTAACGGTGAGAAGTCCCTGAAATAATATTAAGCTTAAGGGTTTTATTTTTGGTTGGAAACCTTTTTAAACTAACGTTTTGTGCAACAGCCTGGAGGACCGAGGGTGGGACTTATACCAGGGTCCAGGTCGAGCTAGAAAGGAATATATATGTCAAGACAACGTACAAGGATTCTGGGAAAAGTAGCGATGAAACGCTCGGGGGTTACCGTTGTGTCCCCAAGACTGGACAAACTTGTGACTTTTTTATGTCTCCGATCGGACGCTGTTCAGCGGACTGTCAGTATGATGCCGAATGCCTTGGAACGGAGATGAATGGAACTAAACATTGTGTGACCAATAAAATAAAAAAGGATAAGACAAAGGCAGGAGCTCAAATGACTTGTGGTGGGACGTGGACCTTGGCTGGAATCCTTTTTGGAGTGGTTTTACTCTATTTGGGTCATTGATAATGGGAGGAGGGTTGGAGTTTGAAGGATAAACGATCCAATATTTAAATATTATGAAATAGTGAAAGTAGTAACTTTTTCATGCTAACTAAATTTCAAGTCAATAAATGGTAATATGAAGTAGGAATAAAAATCCCCAAGTTGGACAAATCGAATCTGAGATGACGGATGATGATTTCCGGGTTTTTCCATGATTTAATCTGCTATTATCCCAGTTTAGCATACAAATAACGACGGAGCGCCATATTGATTGTGAAAGATGTATTGAAGGAATTTAACAATGGGAGATACCCCAATTTAACGTTGAAGGATTGTTCAGTTTTAATTATAACGGACGGCATAAATATATTGGAGGATATCTTGAAGTTTCGAATTGCATAGAGTCCATGGAATTCGTACAACCTTCTTTTAACCCAACGATTGCTACAAAATTACTTGGAATTCTGTTATATATTTTTAAAACCAAGGAATTTTGAGCACTTTAATTTCTTAACGATTTGTAATTATAATATTTTAAACACAATTTAGTTAGTAGAAATTCTCCCTTTTTCTTTAGTATCCTTGATGATTTGAAGAATGAAATATGGAATGGTGGTTGGTGGAGTCGCTGTTTAATTTTAGATTAATCCTTGACATAGTTTCCCATGGCGAGTTGGAGGATAGGGAGGGAGTAGAATATTGGGGAGAAGATCCCATCCTGCATAGAGGTAAAGGTCAGGAGGGTCATCAACGCTAGTAAGATTGTACCAACAGTCCATCTATGACCATTACTGGCATCCACCGACAGATGTAGGACGGACTTCCGAGCCTGCTCTTGAAACATGTTCCACTCACCCTGAAATATTTACACTTTTACTAATCTTAGAATCCAGAAAAGTCTTCAAGACCCTTAAAACGTACAGAGTCAGACCTAAAGTATTCTGCGACCCCTAAAAATATGTCGAGAAGTGTATGACCCTTAAATTAAATTAAATATGAATTAAAATTCAGCCCCGATACGTCTCCTGAGACCCTTAAAATCCAGACGTTGTTTGTTCGACGCCTCGACGGTTGAACCCTTCTACGCCCCTTAAAACCCTCATGACCTTCTCACATAATTCAGTACTGATCTTCAGTAAGACTATAGAAGAATTAAGTTAAGAAGGATAAAAAGCGCCTGTTTACCCAAACTTGGAGGAGCTCCTGTTGAGCAGTTTGGAGGAAGGTGCCAAGTCTGAGTAAACAAGGGAGTATAATGCGTCCAAGTGAGCGTGACCTACGATCCTCATGGACCCTGAACTCCCCCCGGAGGCCGAGCATCTTTATTCGAAACCGCATAAAGTCCTTGATGTACTTTTTGTTCCTGTTCTCAAGTTGGGCGTGATGCTCCACCATTTGATCTCTGTAACTCCGTATTATCCTATGCACGTTGCAAATAACGGTGTGACTTAACTCAACCTTCCGATGTATTAGAGATGGGAGTAATTCCTTAAAGGCTACAATCCCTGAGGGAAACTCTCTCCGAACTCCGAGCCAATGATCGCCTATCAATAAAAAACAATTAAGGGAGTAAAGGAAGCATTAATTTATTGGAACCTATCAAGGAAAGATTCAGCAAAATTGCGGTCTTCTTAGTCAAACTAATTTGGTTAAAAATTATAAAGTAATTTAATGCCAAAAGGTTAAGGCATGTGGGCTAATCTATAGGGAACTTTATGTTGACCTGGAGGTCAGGTCTTGTTGCAAAACTGACCCTTATAAGCTTGTATGACCTTTTGACCTTGAACAAATCGCAACTATTGTGGTAAAAGTAATGAGACTGAACTGATATGAAGGAAGGCCTGGGCCTCGGTGTTGCTTATATCTGCAAGGTCATCGAGGTGACGCTCGACGTTAAAGGGGATGTCCAGTTCAAGGGAGTAGGCCGCAAGGACCCCGTCGTCTACTGGCAAACTGAGCATTTTATTGTACAGAAAAGTTAACTAATGTTCCTCATTTATGGTAAAGTTTAATTGAAGTAAACTTAATGTTAACTCACGCGTATTTACTAGCCTGAAAGGCATAATTAAACAGAGAATTCTTCAAATGGGACAAGTCTTCTGTGGGTCGCATTGTTTAGGTTTTTAAATCGGGATTATGAATCCCTACGGATTAGTTTTTGGAATTTTAAAGACGTGGTTTATTGATTTTATGTTTTGTGCAGTAATTTTTTACAAGTAATTTAGGTTAAGAGCAGTTTAAAAATTTGGATTTATTGCATGTTATTTCAACTAATAAATATCAGTTTTTCGAGTACGAAAAAAGGTTAAATATACTATTCTGGATTTCTATAAATGTTATCATCCATGACTACATTATGGACAGGTTCCAACTGTAGATTAAGGTCAAAAGGTCAAAGATAAATACAAAGGAACGGGAAGGGCATGATAACAATATGCCATAAGTGCTTTAAAAGTTATTTTCTTGCTTCGGGTATTTACCAACGGTTATTACTATTTATTACCATTTTATTACTGCATATGACATCGTTAATAGTGGGAGGGGGCTTTCTATGTTGCGTAAACATAAACCTTATCCATCTTCTATGTGATTCTCAATAGCCAAATCAATTCTGTAGCGAAGAGAAGAAAGTTTCCCTAGTATACCATTTTTATATTTGGTTGGGTTACATTATTTATATAGGAGCAAGGGGGAAAAAATGACTGACATTTAAAAAAGTTGTTCTCCAAACTGTTATGTACATCGATCCTAAACTATCTTGACGTGGTTGAGTTTAATTTTGTGCATCGATTGACCTCGCCATGCAACCCCAATTATTAACTTTAGTCTCTTAACATAAATATGAAGGCAGGATTTCATAATCTAATCCTCCATTACTAAAGATGAGAGACTATGTCTCGGGTAAGTCTTCTGAACCGCTATACAAAATTGTCACTTGTGTGGAGTAATAATGGTAACTATAATAAACCACTTGAATTTAAAGTTAAATCACTAAAAGTCGAAAGAATAGTTTTACCGTAAGAAAAAATTTCCCGATATGTTCTTTCCCGTAATAGACAAAATTGTCGACACACAGCATTATATACACAGGTTTCCATAAAGTTTCAACATACAGCAGAGAAACATATACAAGCCTTTAAAAAATTTCAACATACAGCAGAGAAACATATACAAGCCTTTAAAAAATTTCAACATACAGCAGAGAAACATATACAAGCCTT
>JAQFZX010003873.1:0-10053 GCA_034682405.1 Hydroisotoma schaefferi | reverse complement strand
CGTGCCTGGTAGCTACCTGTCTTTTAAGAACAACTTTTACATTTTGTTCGGTTTGTGGTGGATCAATGAACATTATTAAGGGTTTTGTACCACTTCGGATGTCGATCTTCCCCGGGGCGTGCCATTATCTCGTTCTGTAGCAAGTAGCAACTCCTGCCCATTTATTCGTCATATAATTAATAATAATATTAGCAACCTGTCTAGTTCGTCCTTCTAAGAATCTAACTAGTGGAAAGTGGACTGTTCAGAAAATGCAAACATAGTACCTTCTATTACTCCATCCTACACTACTAGTGCGATTTATTATTCCCTTGGTGTAACACAGGCTTTTCGGTGTTCTGCTAGTTCTACATGGTCATTGATTTCCCTATTTGTAATCCTTGTAAAACGGGTTTTATATGTAAAGAAAGGATCGATAGCCAGAAAAAGACTGAGAAAGGAATCTTCATTAAATTCAGAAGATTTTCTGTTTGTGCTGAAGTTCTAAAGGAAGGAAAATGCAAACCCTGTCTGTTGTTGTACGATAAAAAAAGTTGAGACTGTTGGTGAAAGTAAATTTAGCATTTTATTGACTGTTCAGAAGTTCCGGTCCTTGTAAGAGAAATTCCTGTGGTCTGGTCTGGCTGATGGGGAAGCGGAGATCAGTTCTTTTTAAGTGGAGAGTTGGACTCGCACTCATTTCAGTGAGGCGAATAATGTAATGGTGATAGCTTTATTATTTTTTAAATCTTATGCATTTAAAATTCACTAAAAAAGAATTAAAAATCTTGCGGAGTTATAGGTATTAAAACTACTGCTGCTGAGATATAAAACTAAGTCGGTCTTAGATTGTACGATGATCGAGGATAAAAATGCTCTAGAAATTCGGAATATTCAGAAATAAATATGTTGTTTGCGAGGTAAGGTACGTAGGTAATCGTGTTCCTTGAATTGAGTTGTAGTTGTATTATGCGGTTAGCTAGTGCTGATGATTTTCATACCGAAAGCCAAAGCGAAGATTAATAGTAAACGCAAGGTAAAATTTGTGGAGTTGTCAGTCACTGTCATTTTTTCCTGTGGTAATATTTCATTTTGAGTAATAATATTCTTGAAGATGAAATTGAAGACGAGGACGATAAATGCTGGCTGGATAGAAAGAACTACAAAGAGGAAGGTTTCGTTAGTTAGTTGGTTCGTTCCACCGTTGATTTTCAAGCAGAGAAACATTAATTCATTTCATAGACCTTAGCAGCGTTAGCGTAAGAAGGAAGATAGGTTTAACTCAACATAGTAAAATATTAATTTCATATTTATACTCAGTGGAAGAGGATAGAAGTATAGACAAGATCAGGTTTAAAACATTTTGGGTTTAAGGTTCTTCACTTTTCTTTGCTCAACTGGATTGAAAAATTGTGTGGAGTAGTTTTATACTTGAATAATATTCGCATTAAGAACTCTTGTTCAATTTCAATTTCTGTAAATAGGTTATGTTATGAATTGTTAAAATATCAGTTTAAGTGAGGGAAATTTCTTCCAGAACACTAACAGCATTATTTAATATAAATTGTCGTTGAAAAAAGCTGTATTAGTCTTGGCAAATATTTTTACGGCGTTTATATGGTGTCAGGGGAAAGGGTGAAAAGTTATTTTTTATTGCTGGCTATTTTGTGCAATAATTGAGCGTATTTGCGTATTTGAAAATCTTTCACCAACCCTCATCTTGTGTGGCAGCAATGATAGATATTCAAAATATGAAAGCTTTTAAGTTAATATATAGTTTCTTTCGTATTTCAAAAACGTACTGCATAGTGAAAATTCGATTCTAAGTAAATTCAGACACTACTCACTCCACTCACTTGGATGCAGTATCAAATGCTATTTACACTTAGATATGATTAGTACGAAATTCCTAACTTTTTTGGGCGCACTTTTAATTCAATTCAATTCAATTCCAATAATCCTACTAATGAGCCAGTGGGTCTTTTTCTACTCGAAGCGATACGTTTTATTTTTATAGAGTTTGGTTTCCGTTTGACTTTGTAAGGCAGCATAGTGGATCGATGTTTTCTTCTATTTTCCTCTTTGAAATATTTTACTTAACGAATGAGAGAAGTTTTTGAAGGACAGGATATAAAATTGAATTATGCTTGTTCGTGAATCAGACGTAGGCGTATAAGCAAAAGCATTCGCGAAGTCATTTTATGTATCTGAATCTGTTTGTTGGTGATATTTTTTTACCTTCGTTGGATTCTTTTAATGATCTGAAAAATGAGATTCAGCTTCTTTCTACTGTTGGGATTCGGAAGCTACGGTGGAACTGCAATTCGCGCTAAAGTAATGCAAAGGTTATGTCTGGGAGATTCTTGCATAGATACCTGTTACCATGCAAAAAAAGTTTTGCAGGAACTAAAGATAGTCTTAGGGGAGGGACCCCTGAGTTTTGTCATGAACACGGTTCAAGCTCAAAGAGCAAACGGAGGGAGTAAGGACGGTCTTCTACGGCGGAAACCTGTACATAAAGGAGTAACAAAAACAGATAGACAATGTACGTAACACTTTCACATGCTTCTTCGTATTATTGGAGAAAGTCTCTTGTTGAATCTTTTTCTCTTGGGGAAAGTAAGAGTGGGTTGGAGACACTTGGGGCTTCTTTCGGCTAGTATTATTAGCTAGATATAGGGAACTTATTTGTAGGACAACCAAGATAAGTACAGTTAAGTGGAAACTTTATTTCTCTTGTTTGTTTTTGCCAGTTGTCGTCGTTTTGTCGTCTCTAGCCACAACCACGATGATTCCCCTAGCTCAAATTTAGAAACGTGACGACTTGACGACAGTATTGGATAGGTAATTAGAATTAGAATCGTGAACGAGATGATGAGAAAGAACCAAGTATCTTTGATGATTCTGTGGTCTAAGTTTGAGGGATGGTAAATTGATCGGGCCAATTTGTCTTTCTTTTCATCTTTTTTGCTTGTCTTTGTACTTTCTCCACTTCGTTAGAAAATACTAACAATCAAGTGCCATCATTTCGGTACATCAGTGATGAAATAATCAATAATCACTCTGATCTATGTATCTATACGCCATCGTGCATGTGGACCTTTTTTTGTTTATCAATCAAGGTGGATAAAAGTGTATATCACTGGCATCTTATTTCAACGAGCATGAAATATATTACTTACTACGGTGAAAAGAGCGAAGTTTGCAAGATAAAATATGTCATGAAGCTCTTGTTTTATACGCGCGTCACCGGGTTTCATATACATACAGACTGTAAGACAATTTTTCAATTCGTATAGGTGTGATATCTCATTCGTTCAAATTTGATGTATCTGCCAGAGAAATGGGATCGTATCGTAATGAGGTCCCAAGAAAGATCTCTAGGTTTATGTGATGTCGTGGGATGCATGCAGAACTTCAAGGAATTGTGCAACAGGATTCGCTTCATCAACATGCATGCAATGATTTATCGTTGGAGAGATCGATGGAAATGCATTGAACTTATCAACTTACAACTGCTTTGTGATTTGCAAAATATCGGTTTCAAATTGCAAACCTTGTAGTTTTCTGCAGCCTAGTTTTCAGATATTAGTATTTTAGACTGCGTAAACATAAACGAGGTACGCCGATGTCGTTAGATAGTTGGCTATGTCAATAATGTAAATATGATGGTTTAGTTTTTTTCGATCGATGATGTAGTACTTAGCCTAAATGGGGTAAATAACAAAGTGGGCTGTTTCGTTGCTCAAACTTTTCTCATTTCAGACTTCAGACTGATACTCCTGGATTTTTCATCTGTGCTGCTCTTATACAAAGGGTACCTCATTTCACGATTCCACCATTAGTCATTTCACTTAATACTGAGAAACTTTCTCGGGTACTTGAGTTGAGTCTTTTAGATCTATAAATATCTTCGGATCATGGAATGGCATCTTCTATTGTTTCAAGATTCTTGGAAGTCACTATAGCTCCCAAATGGCCCAGAAAAAGCAGTTAAAAATCGAATCACACTTGGAAGTATTTGGGGTATAGGGAGGATATAAGGTGAATTTTTCACTCTACCTGTTTCAGTCTACTCTCGTTGTACGTAATTCAGTGTGAAAAATTTAAATTATGGACGGAGATAGTAAATTGAACCCTGTTGAAAACTCCGCCATCGATTCTACTACTTCTTGTCCGATAACTGCATCGGTTAAAAGCAATTCATCTAGGAAGAGGTGGTCGAAACCAGTTGGAATTTTGCAAGACGTACTACATGTTTCTGGAAGGTTTATATCATTTTGCACTCGGTGGATCTCAAGATTTGTTCAAAGTCTAAGCAGTTCCTCTGACGTTAACCAGCTCCAACCTGTTTCTCTTAAGAAGTTTAATCCCAACGTCAATCGCAATCCATCTTGTTCCAAGGCTAGACGGCCGACTGCTGCTGCGACTAGTTACGATTACTCCTTATTCCGAGCGGCGCTTTATTATGGCCCTGAGTGGAATGATATACGAAGAAAGGCTCTTCTCTTGAGAAAAAGAAAGTAAAAAACAAACGAACATTTATCCGATCTTAGTTTTTATATTTTTACTGGGTTATCGTGGCCTGTATGGAGGAATACGGATCTAGTTTCCTTTTCGTTTGTATGTCAGATATAGGAAAGGTTAGGTAAAAATTGTTTGCTGGGTTTCTCCAAAAAACGCCTAAAAGATGGGATACTGAAGCACGCCTTGGGATGTTATGCTATCAGTCCCTGTCACATTCACATTTAGGAGTTTAAAAGTAGCAGCTGCCAGCTGCTAACTATTCTGGCTACCAACTTTCTCCTTCCGTTTGTTAAGATATATTTACAAATGCTATAGCAGGTTGGTTAAATATTTGCAACGGAGATTTCATACTTTTTTAATAATCTTTACACCTGCGTTTTTTCGGTAATTGGTAGTTAAAAATGTATTGAATGGTTTCGGATTGGTTGTTGTCCCACTAAAACGAAGTCACAGAAATTTCCATGTTAAGCCATTTATTTTTATTTATTTCTTGTCTCTGCAAAATCGGTTTGTTTTTCATGATCATCGAACAGGAAAGAACTTACTACACATTTTAAATGGCTTTATTGGTCTTCCTGTGATCATAACCCTATCATAAATAGTATTGGATTTCTTTGGATTATTTTTAATCTATACTAGATGAAATAATTCACCTACGTACCTATCTTCTCATTCTCCTTGGTTGGATTCTAGTTACTTATCAGGGTTTTCGGCCCAGTGAGCTAAGGTTTCCTTTGATTTCAGAGGAGATTTTCTGAGTTTTCACGACAAACCAAGCGAAACGGGCTAAGTATCAGCGATAGGAGCTTGTAGTTTAAATATAGTAGTTCGTGAGTACTTCTTTTCTCATTCGGTCTTTTCATTTTCTCCTGTTTTTCTTGGCTGAGACTGACGGACAGACAGATTAGAAGTAAGGGTAAAATAGCAAAGTAAAGACAAAAATATTCAGCAGGGACATGGCGGATTGGAGAAAGTAGGTAGCGAAGAAAGGTTATCTTATACCACGTGTAGAGACAGATATAGAGTAAAAGAATGTACTTATTCTGTGAAGGATTTTCGGTCATAAGGTGGGTCTGTCAGTTTTGCTCTGCTGTTAGCTCCTAAATAGTGTTTCAATGTAGTAGGTATTCCTTCTGGTTGGCCAATATCATGACAATTACCCTGTTTAAAAATGATTCAAGGTTGGACCGACAGTAAAATGGAAATGTGACCTAATAGGCTTGAGAACCTCTGAAGAGTTATTGTAATTCTAACATTATGGTGCTATCACAGCTAGCATTAGTAGTGAAGTAAGTAGAGCCTTGAAAGAGTGTAGAACGGAGTCTACTTTATATACCTAACCTATGTGCCTGCACAGGGTACGGATTCATGCTAGTAAAATGAACTCCCTTGAATCCAGAACAAGAGTTTAGTGGACTAGTTTCCTCTGAAGATTCTTATAATAAACTTCTTGGAATTGGCAGAACTTAACTGCTTAGGGACTGTTATTCAAGTGATCCGAATCCGATCCATATCAGTTCAGGGAATAATCTCTTGCCATCTCATCCTATATACCTACGTTTATCTAGGCTTTTGGACCTAAATCTCTAAGATACTCTTGCCATTCATTCTGAGGGAAATCCCCTAGGAAAAGTAAAGACTATTCCGAGAGCTAAGTAAGTTTTTAGCATTTCAACTCTTCTTGTCTACTCTTCTGTGAAAAGCGAAATACATTGAGATTTGGGATGGAGATAGAGAAAAGTGGTATTCTGAATGATAAAGGTCACGAACACGATTGAGGATTGAGTTTATCTTGGTGAGTGTAATCCAATCGGCTCAAAACTGTCCTTCGGGGATATGCATGGTATGGAGAATTGGAAGAAAGGTGTAGAAATCTTGACTGATACGTCTCAGTCTCAATTGGATGGTTATTGGATTGTGTGAAAGGTGAAAGTTAAATTTATTTGATTTCTGGATCAGATACGAACTAGAGTTTGGTCTAAATTCTTTAAACACATCTGTCTTCCTCTTTAGAGATATTCCATTTTAGGAAAAGATTGCAATTTGAGGCTCAATCTTAAAGAACTTAATGCAATTTTTTAATCTGCTTAAAATTAATTGAATTTAGGGTAATAGTATAATTGACGGTGTTTGAATTGAAAGTAATTTAATATAATCAGTTGATCTGATCTGCGATATTTACCAGACTATGTTCATAGTTTGGAATGATTTTGTGAGTATTTGTATTGTAGTTTCGTAAAATAATAGCAGTGAAACATTATACAAAATCACAAACCAACCCCAAATTATTCAGTTCCATGTTCGTTCCTCGGTCTTATTTTGAGGTTAGATGGTTAGAAGATATCATGTACGGAAAAATACATGTATACAAACGAAAAGTCGAGCGAGATGAAAGATGACTCATCGCCCGCACTACGTAACGTAGACAAGAAAGGTTAAGAAAAGCTAAAAAGCACGGATGGTTTGGTTGCGGTGTTAAATGTCGTTTACAAACTTGAGTTTTTTGCTCGGTTGTTAAAAGTTTTTCTTGCTTGATCTCGCAACTTAATTCATGACTATGGCACTGAACAGTGATCTTAAAAATTATGTTATGGAATACATTGCTTATGAAATAAGACATGCTTCTGCTGTTGGTCTGATGGTACTTTTTGGTACTTATTACTTGGTTTACTACTGTTATTGAGAAATTTAGTGGTCGGGTATGGTTTGGTTGTCCTGAAATAGTTTTAAGGTTTGTATGGCAATGTTTCAAAGTATATATTCAGTATAGTTCTAGCTTTGCTACGTTTGGGTTTTGTGGAAGTATTTACATACTACTAATCACTAATGTGTACTTCTGCTAGATATCTTTTCAGTATGGATGTCGTCATGTATTTGTTATCAATAATAGAATTTAACTCGACTTGATAGACTTCATGGCACTTTTTCCAGCATTAGTGGGTTGGTTGGCGTGATGTGATGCATGCGTTGCATTGCGTACATAGTAGAATAGATGGAAAGAGATGACCGATGGTCTCTTGCCTAGTCCGTGTGTTGTCCTTGTCATGACCAGTCATTCATTAAGCTATCCACATGCACAGAGAAAAGTTCGAATAATAATATTTAAAAATTAATTCAAGCATCACAAAAGTGGAGGTAAGGTGAGTTGACTTGACTCGTATTCGAACCAGAGTCAGACATGTCAGTCTAAAGTGTTCTTCTGTCGCAGTCGTGTATTGGACGCCTTTTTCATCTATCTTGCTGAAACGTGACACGGCAGAGTAGAATAGGTAAAGAGGTAAAAAGGATTGATTACTTTTGAGTCAAGTCTGTAGATTACTTTTCAGCAGGTTTATATACTGCTGCGCTGCACGTTTACCTTTCTTGGTAAGTTCTGGAAGCAGGGTGAGCGAGTGCCAGGAAATGTTCTTAAATCAAACTATTGCATTGAGTGTGAACTGTTGCAGGCAATTTTTTGCTCAGATAACGTCTTACCTTTAATTAAGGTGGAGAAGTAGAAGGATTGAATCTCAAATTTCCAACTGGGATTGTGAATCTGAGTTTATAGTCGAATGAGTTTGTATTCGGTTCATTCCAAGGAGTATAAGTCTAAAAAGTTACGGAGTGAAACCCGTAAGTTTCAGGCCATGCATTGCACTTTAGTTGGTTTAGGGTTTATGAATATTTGTGATCAGAAATCAGATTTTGTTTGATGTATTGACGTAAATGCAAAGGTTAGCAATAAGTGCAACATGCAGCTGTATAGTGCAATTGAATGAGGTCATTATCCACTTAATAATTTTGGACTTTAACCAACTCTATCAACTTCAACACATTTATAAATTATGATAAACAAATAACTCAAGTTCTGGTGTGGTACGAAGATAAGAAACGATAGGCTGGGCTAGGTACACTTGCACGGTTTAGGGCAGAGTAGTTTTGGTGAATAATTTACTTAGGTTTATGAAGTGAAGAAGGGTTAAAGTAGTTGAGCCTTGAGCGTGAGTAACGTTTAACTTTTGTGTGTTCTGTTCACATTAAATGAAATGGTTTTTGAAGACCTCGGGCTGTCTGACTGAGTTTGCACTGAACTGGGTTCTGCATTTTACACACGGTCATAACTGACAAGCATATGACAGTTGACAGTGAATAGATTTTTTGCTTATCAGATTTCCCATCGTAGTCACATTTATGGACAGGGAAATCGAAACTTGGGTTTAATGAGTTCCGTAATTAAGGGAGACAATAAGGCAATAATGCTAGATTAGATTGCTATAGCTAGTCATTTCTTTTCTTGAAAATTCTCTGAACTACTGGGCAGCATGAAAATAAATTATTCAGCACTTGTGGAAGCAGTAGCCTTTGAACATGTCAAGCAAACATAGACATTTAGGTTTTCGTGGCGGAACTTCTTTCTCATGTAGAAGGTTTTGTATATTTCTAGATACGTCCACTTTCATATTTTTTCATTTTCAAACGATCCATAGCCGCTGTATAAAATTTGTAGATGTTCTGTCTAACAACTAGTATAAGGGTGAATCTTCAATTTTTGGAACTGCTAATCTATCGATCTTTTCTAATACTAATCGTTATGTCAATTTTTCAGTAGGATTAGGATTTGTCCTTAGCGCAGGGACATAACCCAATCTTAACTTAAGAAAATTAAAGGCAACGTGTGGAGGTGGTTTATAGTATTCGATTTTGTGTTTGTTCCTACGTCTACTAGCGAGAGCAGTGAGATCACATTGATTTGTTAATTGTTAAAGACTCGTGAATCGTTGTCTTCTGAATGAGTCATTTTCCCATCCATCCACCACCTACACCGTACTAAATTGGCATCCTACAAGTACGATTTAATTCATCGGCATAAGCTACAAATGCAACAGACTGATTTTACCATAGCATAAAAGTTTCGCGATCATGGAACATTAAATGTGCATTAAACCGGCAGCAGTATGTCTGCGTACTGAAATTATTCTGGGGTAAATGTCTAGATATATTTGAAAGTTCTGTTTCCTGTATATGTTAAATTTGCATTGTAGAAAAGAGTTTTCTAGTGAAATGAGCCTATCCATATCACATTACCATTAATTTCAATTTTGACACTTCAGTGGTTACAGAAGGCATAGGGCCAGGCCCTGTTTCTCACTTAGGATCCTTTCCTCCCTACGTGTATCGTAGACGTGACATGAATTCCCTTGTTGGGTTGGATAATATAGTATTCTGACTCTGAGAGTTATTACGGTAAATTCTGTAGATAAAATAGAACGAGGCTGTAAGCTTTTGCTTGAGAGAAAGTAAAGTATGATAGTTGGAGAAAGTACTAGAGTGAAAGAAAGGTACACAGCACGGCAGTTACTATCAGCAACCATGCATTTAGTTGGTATTGTAGTAAAAGTAGCGATTGGGTAATTGGCTAGAATCTAATTCCTCTCCAGGGGCCACAAAACAGCGTAATTAAATAGTGTAACTTAAATATCCTATAAATATCCTTAAGGCTCAGTTATACGACTTTCTCTTTCATCGAGTTCGCGGCCATCGACTTTCTCTTTTATCCAGTTCGGGGCC
>JAQFZX010003872.1:0-10057 GCA_034682405.1 Hydroisotoma schaefferi | reverse complement strand
ACCTTTTATTAAATTGAGCAATTCTCCCCAACTGTGCACGCGAAGCGGGCGCTGTTGCTTCTTTTCATTTGACCTTTTATTAAATTGAGCAATTCTCCCCAACTGTGGACGCGAAGCGGGCGCTGTTGCTTCTTTGCATTTGACCTTTGACCTTTTATTTAGTTGATTATTATTATTATTATCATAGCGCGAATGGAGCAGGGTTAACTTCTATTTTTCTCTCTCCTTTTTTAGTGCATTCTCTTCTTCTCCTTTTCTTACCAACTAAATGTAACTGCCTTTGGCCACCACCACACCCCTTCCTCCGTTTAGTTTATTTCTTCCCTCCCGTGGTGGTGGTACCTCCCCCCTAGTTAACTATTACTAAAAGTTAAAAAAAAACATTTCTCTTATTTTACAAACCTTCCTTCCCTTTACAAAAGTAAAATAAATAAATCTCGAATATTTCCGTGAATAATAAAATAATTTTTTTACAAATCCACAGAATAATATTATTTTTTATTTTAACCACCAACGACCAACATTTATTAAAACGACACAACCACTTCCAGCATTTTTTGGTGGTGGTGGAAAAGTTGGGACCACCACCACCACCGAATAAAAAACATTAATCTCTCTCTCTCTCTCTCTGTTTTCTTTTCTCTTCTCTCTCTCTCTCTTATCTTGGATAAGCCCCCACCACCACCGTCCACCACCACCGATATATGCATAAAAGCGCTTATCGAAAGATATAATCTCTAAAAACCATCTCTCTCTCTCTCTCTCATCTCATAGAACAAAAACCACCACCACCACAAAAAGAGACAAAGTGTCACCACCACCACCACCACCACCACCTACCGTAGAAAAACCTCCTCGTTACTCCCCCCAACCACGACCCAACCGCCACCTACGAAAACTCGGTAATCCCACCCGGCAAACCCCAAAAAAATTCTGAAAGAGACAAATATTATAACAAATTAAAAAATAGCCACGTCGTCACGGATCATTTCTTCACTTTTATAATAATTTATAATAATGTTGCCAAATGGAAACCACCCCCACCAATATCCTCCTCCTCCTCCTCCTACTACTACAAATACTAACCACCCCCACCAACAACAAATCCACCACCACCAACCCCATCAACCTCTAATAATACCACCACCACTACTACCTCCTCCTAATCCAATTTATCCAATATTAAATCAACAACAGCAACAACAGGGTTATCAAAATTCTTATCAACGACTGACGTACCCCCCTCAGCAACCGCTACAACAACAGCAGCAACAGCAACCTTATCAACAACAACAGACTTATCAAAATGCACCAACCACCACTGCTTATCCACCACCACCCGGATATTATCAACAACAACCCCCACAACCGACGTACAAACAGAATGGAGTAGAAAACGGTGGTGGTGGGGGTGAATTGTCTAATAATTTTGGTGGTTTGTCGGTGACGAATGTTGGGTTTAATAAATTGTGGGGGATCGACCACGTGGATCTTCTCAAAAATAGACACGTCCTTCCGCCCTTTGGGGGAGTCAAACCACCCGAAATTCGACTACAAAACGAATACTGGAAAGATAAAAACTGCAATCATGAGTAAGTGGGGTGGTGGTGGTGGTAGGGGGGGGGGTTTATGCTCGGTTTTTTAAGTTTATTAATATTTAAGTAGCAGGGGGGGTTTTTTATGCTCGTTTTTATCCTTTTCTTCGTGTGTTTATCAATTTTTAAGTAGTAGGGGGGGTTTTTTATCCTTTTCTTCGTGTGTTTATCAGTTTTTAAGTAGTAGGGGGGGTTTTTATGCTCTTATTTTATGCATTGGTGTGTGTTAATAATAAAATTGTGTAATAAAAACAGGCTGTTCCGGTGCACGTTAACGAAAATCCCAGAAACGAAGACACTTTTGCAAAAGTCAAGGCTCCCCCTCGGGATTCTCATTCATCCTTTCAAGGACCTCACCGTCAGTTTTTTTTTATTAAAAAAGTATTTCGTTGCGTAGAAGATTGTTTTGTGAATAATCATGTGTGTGTTTTTTTTATTTGCAGCAACTGCCTGTGATTCAGTGTTCGACTATCGTGCGTTGTCGGTCGTGCCGCACCTACATTAACCCCTTTGTCTATTTTATCGACAACCGCAGGTGGAAGTGCAACCTTTGCTTCAGAGTTAATGACCGTGAGGAGGGAATTTTCAACTCTTATACAAATTAATACACGTTTTTTTAAAAAATTACACGTAAAAAACACGTGAATTCACGTGAAATTACGTAAAAAACATGTGAATTCACGTGAAATTACGTAAAAAACATGTGAATTCACGTGAAATTACGTAAAAACCACGTGAATTCACGTGAAATTACGTGAAACCACGTGAAACTACGTGAAACCACGTGAAACCACGTAAAACCCGAGGTACACCTTAAAAAAAACCGCACTAAAAAAACCCCTTATTTCTTGCCCCCACTGCTTTAGTCCCCGAAGAGTTCCAGTACGACCCATTAACGAAAACGTACGGTGACCCTATGCGCCGTCCCGAGGTCCGTTCGGGTACGATAGAGTTCCTAGCCCCAGCGGATTACATGGTTCGTCCACCGCAGGCAGCAGTATATTTGTTTATTTTGGAGACGACGACGGTGGCGGTGGAGAGTGGATATTTGAAGATAATTTGTGATTGTCTGTTGGAAAATCTGGAGACTTTGCCGGGGGATTCCCGAACCCAAATTGGCTTTATAACTTTCAATTCCAACATCCAATTTTATAATCTTTCCAAGGAATTGTCACAACCGCATTTATTGGAAGTTGCCGATGTGGAGGAGGTTTTCATTCCCGTACCCGATGGGCTCCTCGTACCCCTCAACCAACACATGGAAAATGTTAAGGCTTTGCTTCACAAAATACCAACTGCTTTTCTACAACAACCGTTAGATAACAAATCCGCAATGGGGGCTGCTATCTCCGTTGGGGTGAAGTTACTGGTGAGTTTATTGGGGGTGGTCGGTGGGGGTGGTGGTGGTGGTGGTCGGTAGGGGTGGTGGTTGGTGGAAGTAGTCGCGTTACTACTAGAGAGAGAATTTACTTACCCTTTTTTCTCCCATTTTTCATAACAAAAACCGTCCGATTCACCTTAGATTTTGAGCAGGCCGTTTTTCCGACTCTCACCTTAGATTTTCTCTCTCTCTCTCTCTCTTTTACTGTCCCCCACCGTTTTCCCCCACCACCACGACCAACAATTCTTACTCCTTCCGGCTACAACTAACCCCCACCACCACCACCACCACCGTCACCAATTTAAAATAATACTCTATAATACCTTTAAAAAACTGCATCTCTTTCTCTAGAGCACAGTGGGTGGAAGGATAACGCTGTTCACGCAAACTTTACCAACGCTAGGACCGGGTTCCCTCCCCCACCGCCCAACCACCACCACCACCACCACCACCACCCCCACTACTGATAGTAAATCCTTCTTAAAAGCGATGAACCCGTCTACAGATTTCTATAAGAAATTGGCGTTGGATTGCAGTTCTCAGTATATCGCGGTGGATTGCTTTTTCCTTGGAGGAAATTATCAAGACGTCGCTTCCGTTTCCTGCATCTCCAAATTCTCAGGCGGATCTCTCTACAGATTTCATCAAAATCAACAAATATTACTCGAAAACGCTTTCAATCGATATCTATCCAGGAAAATAGGGTTCGAAGCTGTCATGCGCGTTAGGTGCTCAAGGTGGGTGGGGTTTTTTTACAGGTTTTTTTAGTGGGGGTGGGGTGGGGTGGGTTTTTAGGGTGTTTTCACGTTTTTTTTAACTTTTCTCCCAGTTTTACCCGCAATGCAGTACTTTTTTTTACTATTTTTTAGTGTGGTGGGGGTTTTTTTTACTATTTTTTAGTGTGGTGGGGGTTTTTTTAACTATTTTTTAGTGGGGTTCAGTGGGGGTGGTTTTTAAGGGTGTTTTTTCATGTGATCCAGTGCTTTTTTTTAGGGAGTTTTTACGTTTTTTTTAAACTTTTTCCCCAGTTTCACGTGCAAAAGTGCTTTTTTTAACCCCCGTTTTTACCCCTCCCCCCCTTAATTCCATCCCCCCCCCATGGAAGCAATAGTAAAAAGAAATTTCACGTAAAGTGTTTTTTTTTTTACTATTTCCCCATTTCCCCCCCTTTAATTCCATGTTTTCACGTGCAGGAGTGGTGTTTTTTTTTACATTTCCCCATTTTTTACCCCTCCCCCCCTTAATTCCCCGCATTCCCCGCATTCCCCCCTGCATTCCCCGCATTCCCCCCCCCCAATGCAATATAAAAATGGTAATAATAATATGTATAATTCCCCCCCCCCTGTAGGGGCATGTCAATTCACACATTCCATGGAAATTTGTTTGTCCGTTCGACGGATTTGTTGAGTTTGCCGAATTGTAATCCGGACGCGGGTTTTGGGATGCAAGTTTCCATCGATGAAGATTTAAGGGATTTCCAAAATGTCTGCTTCCAAGCCGCACTTTTATACACTTCATCAAGAGGTACGTAATGGCAGTGGGGGTTTTTTTTTTTTGCATCTTTTATTTCATAATTTAATCCCATTTCAGGTGACCGGTGGGGGGTTTTTTTTTACATCTTTTATTTAACCAAATTCACGTAAAATCTCTCCAAAATATCACAAAAAAAAAAATTCTTTTCATGATATTTAAAAAAAATGAGAGATTTGTGTACGAAATTTCGGTGCCCCCTAGTCCAAAAACTCTCTCTCTCTCTCTCTCTCTCTTAAACTTGTTGCATTTGTTAAAAATAAACAGGGTAGGGTGGTGGTGGTGGTTAATCCCCGGGTAGTAGTAGTAGGAATAGTAGGGTGAATTAAATTGGTTGCCCACCCTGGTGTGATAATCTCCTCTCTCTCTCTCTACGCACCCTTCTCCTCCATAAATACACACAAGGAATAATTACACACAGAAAGAAAGAGAGATTCTCATTTATTATTATTTAAAGTGACGTTTTATTCAGATATTTATTATGGAACATATGCTCTTCTTCTTCCTCTTCTGCTTTTACTCCCATATACATTTTACAGAAATCCCCACCACCACCACCACCACCACCACCACTAAACTGCAGTATAGTAAAGCAGTTGTATTCCTAAAGCAGAAAAGAGACTTTATTTTTCCACCCTCCTGTTGCTGCGCCACGACGTTCTTATAAATATTATTAGCATTTCTCTCTCTCTGTGTTTGGTTCAATGAATCTCAATTAGGAGGACACACAATAGCACCCACACACACTACTTTCTCCATATATATATATATTATGGTGGTGGTGGTGGTGGTGGTGGTGGTGGGGGTAAAAACAGAGATGCAATGAGACGGGTAATCGTTGTCCCTTTTTTAAACTATCATAATATTATTCTACATAATCGGTTTTTTCCCCTAACAATAATAACAACGTCGTCGTCGTCGTCGTCGTCGTCGGGGGAATTATTAGCATTATTATTATTATAACAATTTTAGACACTTTTTTTATAGGCTTTTTCTTAAATTAATTCAGGGGGAATTTGACCCTTTTTTTTTATTTTAAAACAGTTTTTTTTCTATAGTCTTTCTCTCCCACACAAAAAAAAGCCTATAAAAAATGATAGTACTTTTATACTAAAAATGAGAAGAAAGTTCCTCTCTCTCTCTCTCGAGAAGAAGAGGCAGAGTGAGATTATAGAACCAGCAGCAGCACACACAGAAAAAGAAGGTAGAGGCACTTTGATACTCTCCTTTTCTCCTTACAATTTTAGACACCACCACCACCACCACCACCGTCTACAAAATTCTATAGTCTCTCATCCTACCGTTTTCCCCCATCGTCGTCATCCACTTTTTTTTTCAAAACATTGCTATTTTTTTAACTTTGCACAAAAAGTCTATTAAAAAAAAAACCATACACCCTATAAAAAAAGCCTATAAAACCCCCCCCCCCAACGAATCCCACAAAAAAGCCTATAAACCCTGAAAGACCTATAAAAAAAACCACACCCCCTCTCTCTCTTTATTACAAAAACGTTCCCTTTGCAGTTTTTTTATATAGGCGATTTTATATCGTTTAATCTGCAACTGCTGCTGCTCAAAAAGAAAACGACTCTTATTTTGTAGAGAACTTTAATATTTCTTTAGTAAAGTGATAACTTTTTAGATAAAAAAAATAATGATTCAATGAAATAGACCCCACCCATCCACCCCCACCGGTATAATAGGTGATATCAATTGACTAAAATCTAGCTATTGGAGAGGAGGTTTTTTTAACGCAGAGGAGTTGGTTTAATTTTGTTAAATCTTTTGTCAACTTAAAATCTTCTCTTTTTTTTAAACTGAGAGAGAGAGAGAGAGAGAATGGGTGTGGTTTTTTTTAGCTCTTCTCCTAACTCTCCTTCTTCTTTGAAAACATGACAATTCTCTCTCTCTCTCTCTCTCTCTCTATAACATGGACAGGATAGGGTAAATTTTTCAACATGGAAACGTCAAAACCACCACCACTGCACTGAGAGAGAGAGAGAGAGAGGGCACAAAGAAGGTTCATTTGTATTCCCGATATTAACTCTCTATCCTTTACATGTTAAACAAACCAAGCCACACCCCTTCGTATCCTTTTTACCCCCTGGTACTCCCTCGTGGTTGCGCCCCCACCACCACCACCACTGAAATTACCCCATCACCACCACTGAAATTATATAATCCTCTCGGAAAGACTATCCCTTTACATTTAACCACGTTATAAATTAAAATAACTACCAATAAGCTCTTTCCAATGAAATTTACACCTGAGAATTGAGTAATTTCCTAAAAAAAAAAAAAATACAACTGACGACCCCCACCACCACCTTTACTTAAAAATTACATTCTCCGTGTGCAAGAATTAACCGGGCTACTAATTTATGGTCACAATTTATGCGGGGGGGGGGGAGAATTCGGATAATTTACACAATTAACTGTACAATTCTATTTTGTCGTACTTAATCTGTGGAATTTTACATAACCCCAACCACCACGTGGAGAAAAAATACCTCACAAAAAAACCTCCCCTACTCCTGAAAAAAAGCCTATAAAAACATTAACAAACCCCCAAAAGACCTATGAAAAAAGCCATAAAACCACCCAACGAATCCCACAAAAAAGCCTATAGAACCCCAACGAATCTCCCAAAAAGCTTACAAACCCCCCATCAAAAAACCTATCAATAAAAGCCTACAACTCCAAAAAACCTGTAAAAAAAAGCCTATAAACCCTCCAAAAAAAGCCTATAAAACGTCAAAACCCTCCAAAAAAAAGCCTATAAAACGTCAAAACCTATCAATAAAAGCCTATAAACCCTCCAAAAAAGCCTACAACTCCAAAAAACCCTCCAAAAAAAGCCTATAAACCCTCCAAAAAAAGCCTATAAAAAAGCCTATAATATATTTTCTTCCCCCTCCTAGGAGAACGACGTATCCGGGTGCACACCCTCTGCTTACCGGTAGGAAGTAACGTGAATGATATAATAGTGAGTGCAGATCAGCAGTGCATCGTGGGTCTTTTGGGTAAGATGGGGGTGGACCGGGCGCTGTCAAGTTCTGTGGAAGACGCCCGTGAAGCGTTCATCAACGCCTGTGTGGATATCCTCAGTGCCTATCTCACCACCCAAAACGCAGCCCCCTCTGC
This sequence comes from Hydroisotoma schaefferi, assembly GCA_034682405.1. Lineage (NCBI taxonomy): Eukaryota > Metazoa > Arthropoda > Collembola > Entomobryomorpha > Isotomidae > Hydroisotoma > Hydroisotoma schaefferi. Next base: position 2,407 of record JAQFZX010003872.1, on the reverse strand, counting down.
CGGAGGACTCGCCTTGATCGCCCCACAGGGACTCAACCTTCTACCTCTATACATTCATGCTCTTCTCAAAAGCGTAAAAAAAAATCTTTTTCGATAAGCGCTTATCTCCAGATTATAAGCCATAAATAGTAAAGATAAGCGCTTATCGAGATTTATATTTAACCGTTTTTAGCCTGTCTAAGGCTTATGTAACCACGGTGTCCGTCTGTCCGGGTCCACGATAACTCAAGTACGGGTTGAGCTAGGTTCCCCAAATGTTGTACGTACACTCGCCAAGTTAAAAGGAAGAGTCATATGGAAATTCGTGACAATCCGACAAAGTATTGATACCCATGCGGGTCAAGCACCCCCACGGGTAACAAATCTCAATAACTCCAGCATGGGTTTTAAGCTAGATCCTCCAAAGTTTTCTTCTTTTAACCTTAAAAAACCCTTAAAAACGAGAAAAACCAATCAAAAAACCCTAAAAAAACGAGAAAAAAACCTATAAACCAATCAAAAAACACTAAAAAAACGAGAAAAAACCCTATAATCAAAAAACCCTAAAAACCAATCAAAAAACCCTTTAAAACGAGAAAAAACCCTATAAACCAATCAAAAAACCCTAAAGAAACGAGAAAAACCCCTAAAAACCGAGAAAAAACCCTTTAAAACGAGCAAAAAACCCTAAAAACCCTAAAAAACGATCAAAAAACCCTAAAAAAACGAGAAAAAACCCTAAAAACCAATCAAAAAACCCTAAAAACCAATCAAAAAACCCTAAAAACCAATCAAAAAACCCTAAAACAAACGAGAAAAAACCCTAAAAAACCCTACAAAAGCCCCCATTTTGTAGACATTCGAAAAACAGCAAACAACTGACAGTTTTCCTGCACCCGCTTCGCGCTCGCTTCGCTCGCTCGGCTCCAAAGTTTAACTTCGAAAACCTCAGAAAACCCCCAAAAAACCACAAAAAAACTCCCAATTTTCTAAATATTCCAAAAACAGCAAACAACTGACAGTTTTCCTTCAAAAAAACCTCCAAAAAAGAGGGGAAAATCCTAAAAAACCTTCAAAAGTTAACTTTTTTTTTTGTTTGTTTTTTTTCCAGGTGGGTTTCCGGTTGGATTCTGCGTCCTCCTCGTCGTTTACTTCGCTGGACTCCCGCGTTCATTATTTGAACCAAATAAAGTCCCTCCCGCTGTACATTCTGATGCAGACGATCTACCCGGACCTTTATCCGATCCACACTGTCCTCCACGTCCCCCTCCTCCCCCTCCTAAATAATTATAGTAATAATAATAATAATAGTGAAGAGGATGAGGAACCACCCCCACCACCACACCCACAACAACAGGAGGAGGAGGAGGAAGTAATAATGGATGATCAGCAGATCCCACAGTTCCCTCTGCTCCACCTCTGCTCAGACAGGATTGATGCCAACGGGGTTTATTTGCTGGACCAGCCCCATCGGATACTCATCTATGTCAACCGCAGCGTATCCAACCAATTCTGTAAAGACGTTCTCGACGCACACGCTTTCAATGAACTACGACACGAAATGGTAGTGGAAGTGGGGGTTTTTTCATTATTATTACGCGTGTAGTCGGTGGGGGTGTGGTTTTTTATGCTCTTTCTTTTTAAAAATGAATACAGGAGGAGTTGCCAGAGTTGGAAACGATATCGTCGATCCGCATCCGTAATTTTGTGAGTTATTTGGAGTCATTTAAGCCCTACCCTGTGCCCATTAGGATTATCAGGTTTTTAAAAACTTTTTTCTATTGAAATCTGCCCAGAAGAGGGGGTGTAATTTTTTATAAATTAATTAAAAATGTTGAATGTTTGAAGAGAGGACAGCAAGGAGCGGTTGGAGTTTGTGTCGAATTTACTGGAAGACCGAGGAGGAGGAGGAAAAAGCTACTATGAATTCTTACAGGAAATTAAAAACCTTGTCAAATAAATGAACTATATTTTTTCTATATTGGGTCGGGTGTCTTTATTTATTCATAATCTGCCACCACCACCACCCGGTCATTTTTGACTGCGAAGCGCTTTGCATGGGACGTAGCGACGCAGCGAAGCGGAGGAGCGAAGGATTGTTTCTTGCTATTTTAGAGCGAAGCGCTTTTCTTAAGGAACGGGACGAAGCGACGTAGCGAAGCGGAGGAGCGAAGGATTGTTTCTTGCTATTTTACAGCGAAGCGCTTTTTCAAGGGCCGAACCGACGTAGCGAAGCGGAAGGATTGTTTCTTGCTATTTAAGGGCTTTTAAAGGGCCGAAGCGATGTAGCGAAGCGGAGGAGCGAAGGATTGTTTCTTGCTAAAGAGAGTGAAGCGCTTTTCAAGGAATGGGCCGAAGCGACGTAGCGAAGCGGAGGAGCGAAGGATTGTTTCTTGCTAAAGAGCAAAGCGCTTTTCAAGGAACGGGC
>JAQFZX010003871.1:0-10059 GCA_034682405.1 Hydroisotoma schaefferi | reverse complement strand
ACGGGGAAAACTGGGAATTCACATTTCCCCAAAAACTACTAATTACCGTCCTTAAACACTTAAATATTTTTAACAACCACCATCCCCGCTTTTTAAAAAACTACTGCCTCTATCATTATACTAAAACGCTTCTGAAAAAGTGACGTTCACGTCTGGGTGTTTTTAAAACTTTTAAAAACATGTGCGAAGTTCTGATGTATTTCTATTTTCTGATTATACGCTTCTTTTGGCGTGACGTATCCTCTTTTGGCATGCGTTAAAACGTTGTTAAATGCTTTTCAGCATGTGAAACAGAACAGTCACCGTTCTGTTTTATATGGTTCTTCCATGCGTTCGATTCTTCTATGCATGCTTCTGCTATATGTAATATGCATGACAACTGAATATAGGTTTTTTTACAGGTCATTCAAGTTTCAATAATCACATCACGATCACATTCAAATTTCTCCATTTGTTAGTGTGTTTAGACAAGAATCATACTACAAAGCTTTTCCTATCGGACAGAAGCTTTTTCGGATCATGACGCACTTGAGATGTGACTAACTCAACTAAAACTGACCACTGTCCCGTTTCAGAAACAGTAAAACTGAATCGATCCCTCAATTCCACATTCTCAATACCTTCTTTGAACCAGTGGATCTTTAAACGCTCGTTTAAATCCCGACGCTTAACTCCAGCCTGGCCCAACTTTAATGTAGTTAATTTAATTTTATACAGATCCCGTCCAGCCAAACTCCCGACAAAATCATAACTATTGCTTGAAACTAAACTAACATTAACAGCGTCTATGAGGGAGACCTTTTTTAGAAATTGTAGCCAAACTTCCTGCTTGCAAACGCTGCACAAAGATCCAAAGCTCATGTTCCGCATAAGACAGCCTGCATTTGTCGGCCTGTAGAACTTCAGTCTCCTGTTGTCCCAGGTTGGATAGGCTGAAATGTGAGAAATGTCCTTGGAATTGTACTCTTCCTCGTTCCCATATTCGTACAGGGAGACCGAACCGACCATTTTCGAAAGTTTTAACCTATTCCCTAACTCCGGAGCACTTGGGAAGGTCTGCTTGTTTATGGGGGCTGGGAGTGGTTGGTTTCCACTTATCGTAATTGTGTGGGATCCTCTGGTAAATCCAGTAGAGCCTTTCCAGTCGTAGACAGATTTATCGTCGGATCCTTTAGAGGTCCAGGAGAGGGCCGTTCCATCTAAATAAAGTTAATGATTAATTATGCAAGAATTAATTATTGCTAAATTAGATCTAAGAAAAGGATTCAGGATATTTTGCAAACCAACCTAAGGTTATCTTCACCGAATCCCTTTCCTTCGCTCCTGTCAAAGTTAAAAGTAAATACCACCGACTGAACTTCCCATTGGACTGAAACTTAAAGGTTAGCGGAGCCTTACCAAGATTACTTTGCGGATAAGATAAAACTCTGTAGATTATTCTCTCCTCTCTTATTAAAGTCTGATTTCTGGCCGGAGTTTGGGTTTGACTAGAATTATTAGGGATAGGTTTACTGAGCCAAGCCTTCCATTTTAAATTCCTCAGACTTGTAGCACTATTAGCTCCATAATAAACCTCCCCTCCGTCATACTCTTCACCAACTTTCGCGAAATTGTGGCCGAATTCGTGATTAAGCACAATAGATCCTGAAGCTAGACTCCGACTTGAGATTGCAAACTCTCCCCCAAGTCCCCCGTAATAATCATCATTTGCAATTAAACTAGGATAGTCACATCCAAAAGAGCCAGTCAGTCTACAGATTTGTCTAGCGTATGCAGGATTTTTTGTAAAAATCCCCCGGAAAGGACCCACATTTCTGTAAAGCTTAAACGGAGTGTTTTTGGTGAATCCATTGTATCCTATGCCGGATTCCTTACTTGGGACGAAAATGGCCCAGACGTTAATCAAAGGAAGAAAGTCCACAAACGTTGCTTCTGAGGAGGTAAAAGTTTCGAAGATTAGACGATCCATGTCCGAGAAATATTTATCCCTTTCTGCTTCCGTGTATCCGTCCCCCATAAAAACTACGTCCAGGCGATTTCGAGAATCTCCATTGCCAATTAATTTTTTCACCTCTATACCCGCCTTGGTCACGCTTTCAAGGTCAAGGTCGTCGGCCCCCAAGGAAGTAACTCTCCACTCCGAAGCAGATATTCTTAACGATTCATAATTTGTCTTTTCCAGTTTATGGCAAAGTTTCTCTATTTTCTGATCAATCGCCAGTTTGTTCCTGGCAAAAAGCTCGATTAGATACTCTTCTGATGAATGTTTTGAACCTACGTCACATTCACAAGTTGTTTCTGACTTTGGGGGATGGATCGCCGGTTGAATGGTCACCTCAACATCCCCTTCTTCTAACCTTGAAAGATCCCTCTGAAGCCATTCTTCGCTCAAAATTTGGCAACTTGCAATATTATTCTGGGACACGTTTTGTATCAGTTTTGTATAAAACATTGCGTTGGTGGAATAAAACTGGTTTAAAAGGAGAAGAGTAATGTAAAAACGAATTAACATTATTCCTCCAAGAGCACGGCTAAAATAGTCCTTCTTTATTACTCCAGAGAACGTCAAATAACCCGTTTTTAGCACAAATGACACCACTACATTTTATAGTTTGTCATGGACTGCAGTTTAGAGGCGACAACGAAAGATTTATGGAGTAAAAGTGATATTCCAACTTAAATTGCGAAATGTAAGCATTTGGGAAGGGGAAATTTAGAGGAAATCAGAAGCAAGAATGGGAATAATATCTGCCTAACCTTGAGAAAGCATATCGCGTGTTAATGAAATAAAATTGCAAACCATTGTTTCATTGTGTGTAATTGCAGCTGGTGTGAAATAATCACTTTATTGGAGTTTTGTCAACTTTTAGGTTTGATTTTGATTGAAAATGTAACGTGTCCTGTGTATTAAAACCACGCAGTGGAACTTCCGCTGTGTACCAATTTCACGAATGGATGAGAAGGCCCTAAACAATGTCAATGTTATCAGGTTCTGGATATCTATAATAAGCTGAGTGAAGGTCGTCAGAAAGCCAATTAGTTTGTGGTAATACAATTTTGTTTCAGTAAAATAAGGCTAAAGAAGGCTTGTAAAAGCGTATGTATTTTTTGAGGTGTGGATGACATATCGATATAAAATAATAGCCACCCATGCAGCGCACGGTAGCCCTATTGGTAGACGTGTAACTAAAGTTGGCTATTTTTATGAAAAGGAACAGATAAATAAGGTCTAACTTTAATAATTAGAGGAAGTGATACTACATTAAACTTTACCTTGAACAGCTACAAATTAATTATCATAACTGATTAAGTTGACTCAAAACGTATAAAAATATCACAAAAGTCGCATCTGGATGATAGAGATTTAGATTAGAGTTTCAACTATTTTCGAAAGAAGTCTCAGTTTTATTGGCTCTGTTTGCAAATCCATCCTTTTAGCCTTAAACCTGCTCGAAATGCATTAAACATATGAACACTCGTTTTATTTTTTATTGAATCCAGCTTTTGATGAAAAATTCTGCGTTCGCTTATTAGTTTTATGAACTACAGTTTACGGTTATAAAGGTGAGGAAACACTTTTAGATTAAATTGTAAATATAAAAGAGTCCACTACTGAACTAACTTCAGCCGTGCACCTAAACCTCGACAACAGTATATCCGGATCCAAATTTTGGAAAAATGCAGTACAACTTTATTTCGTTTTACTCTTGTCCTTTACAGTACTTATTATTGAAGGATAAACACATCTTATAGCTGTACAAAAACTGGAAGAAAGGTATCTACGATTTAGGGTCAGCCATGCAGAATCCGCGGAAAAGGTTGTGCGGTGTTTTGATGCCCTTCGGACACATAATATTATTGATTGAGAGATGGAAAGAACATGATTGAGGATCTGGTATATGTATTAGGAGGATGTCCGAAGACGAAGGCAAGGAGGAGGGGAATTAATTCCTAATTGGAAGAATAAAGATTGTGATCCTTGGTAAATGATTGTATTAAGATTAGACTGAGATTGGGTAGTAATCTATTTTATTCCTCTTTTTCTACACAACAAAATGACCTCTCTTCTATACCTAACTTGATTGACCATGTTCAACCACAATTTTAGGACAACTGGTCAGTGAGTTCCATTTTATTTGTACTTTGATTGATGAGAAGATAAGACAAAATTAACAATCCGTCCGCATCCAACAGAATACTGAAAGCAGTGGATAGTTGATGTTTGTCGGCAGAAATTACTAATTTCCGAAACTGCCATTTAGATAAGCTGGAAAAAATAACAACTGTGCTGGGTAGCCTTGATTAGCGTGCACATCTGGAAGCATTTATTCAGAATCCGAGGCTGAAGTGATGAGAATCTTGTAATGAAATGGTTATTTTCCAGTAAATTTACAGCCAAAGCTCTTTATGTCTCCAAGTTAAATTTAAACCTCCATCCCTCAGAGTCAAGGGTCGGGGTCTGCTGATTACACATGTCTCTTTTTGTATTGGAACCTAAAGGAAACTCTGTTGATTTATGTAATGTAGGTACTTGGAATAAAAAGGGAGGGAGATTTGAAGGCAAACATGCACAACGTGTTTTTCCCTTCGGGGAAAATTATTATTAAAGAAGTTTCAAAAAACCCAAGTATTTAAGGTCAATAACTCGAAAATCTAACCTTCAATAATTAATTAGTTATAAGACCGGAATAACCCAAAATTACATAAACTGACCCGAAATCGGGCAAAAAAAGCCTCACCATGCCTCCAACATTGGAAAACACCCCCAACTGGGCAAAAAATTTAATCGCTAAAGTAGAGCAAATGAATACTAATTTAAAAACTCAGAATGAACTTAACGAAAAGAGACTAGGCAACATAGAGTCGGACATTAAAGATTTTGCGAATAGAATGGATAAGCTGGAGGCTAGTTGTAACAGCCTTACAATCGAGAACGATCGATTGAGAAATCAGTACCGGAAAAAAAACCTTGTAATCTACGGGTTCAAGGAAAAAAATCAGAAGTTTCAACAAACCTCGCAAAGTTTGTTAAGGCTCTGTGTAAACAGAAACTTGACGTGTCAATAAGTGACAATATAGAAGTCATCAAGATAGGAATCGAAGACAAAAAGAAGGGCCATCTTCTGCTTGTCAAATTTGCATCGGAAATGGATGCCTTTGAAGTTAAGAAAAATCGCCACAAGCTTAAAGGATCTGACTGCAGCTTTGCAGATGACCTTAGCCCGATGGAGAGAAAAATCCGTAGTCTAGCTGTATCGAAAATGAAAGAAATTAACGCCGAAGGAATGGCAACGGCCAGAGTCTACAGAAACCAATTCATCATTACTGAAAAAAACGGGCGAACGTCATTTCTCAAGAGCGACGGAATGGAAATGAGACATGTTGATAAGGTGCCGGGCCTCTGGAAGGGCAACAAAAACACCCTAAACTCTACGTTAAAAAACAGAACTCAACCCGATTCCCGAACCAGATCTGGCTCGCAATCTTCAAATAAAAACTCCAAAAAACTACTACAGTCGACGGTGATTCCTCCACGGAGGAGATTGCTGATTTAGATGTCGGCCTCCCTATAAACTCACAAATAATTCCCATCGTAAATAAATTAACACACTGCGTGTTATGGAACATAAGTGGTATAAAAACTATTCTAAACGCTGAAAAAGACACTTTTGACTTCCTTAAATCTAATGATATTATCTGCCTAAGCGAGACGTGGATTTCAGCGCCTGTTGTTCCAGTCCCTCCTCAACTAAAAAATTATAAAGTGCACTCAGTTCCAGCTGTAAAATCTAAATTGGCCGGCCGTGCAAGGGTGGTCTTGTGGTTTTCGTACGAGAAGAATTTATCAGCAGTATTCTAGAATCTTCCCGATATTGGATTGTGGTGAAACTTAAAAAACCTAAATCAGACCGAACTACACTAATTGTCTCTGTTTACATCCCTCCGGGACAGAGTTACGATTCAGAAGTTGACCTTGTGAATGATTTATTACTTAGATTGGACGAATCATATGGCAACAGCAATATAATAGTCGGAGGACACTTCAACGGACGAGTGGGAGACAAGGGCACTTTACCAATTACGAGTCTTGAATTAAAAGATTACAGAAATTCAATGGACAACCAAACTAATCCTAGGGGAATTGCAATATTAAGTGTCTTTGAAATGTATGGATTTACTCTACTTAACGGCCGGTCCTCTTCAGATAGTGAAGGAAACTTTATTTTCATTGAGACAACTGGAAAAAGTGTCGTCGATCTGATCTGGTCGAATCCTATCATTCAGGAGGATATTGTGGACATGGAGGTCTGCACTAGGGTCGAGTCAGCCCACTTCCCTTGCATCGTACGCTTCTCTGTGACCCATTTTACAAGCAACCCAGAACAAACTCCAGTCCCTGTATCAACCCAAAAACTAAAGTGGATCCCGGAGAGACAGGAAGCGTTTGAAAACTATCTTATGGGACTTCAATTGGATCTCACAAACCACTCCTTAGATGAAATAAATTCGAGAATGGTGACAACCATGAAAATAGGAGCGTTAAGTTGTAATATGGTAAAAGTATCTAATCAAAATTCATATATAAACAAGAATAAGGTCTGGTTCGACAAAGATTGTACATTAATGAAGACTGTTGTAAACAATAAATTAAAACAGGCAAAAAGAAACAAGTTTGACAATGCTGCTGTAGATGCATATCTGCATGCCAAGAAAGAATTTAAAGAATTAAAATCTGTAAAGCAAAAACTTCACTGGAAGTATATCCACCAAAGTCTAGCCAATGTAAAAAATACAACCGTATTTTGGAAAACTATTAACTCCTTCCGAAACACAGTTTCATTTCTGTCCATTGCTTAAAGAGGCTTGGGAAAACTTTTACACTTTAACACTACCAATTAGACCAATCCCTTATTTTTCTCAGTCCCGCATGGTGGTGGAAGAATTGGACTGTGAAATAAGTGCTAAAGAAATAAAAGCAGCATTGTCACATTTGAAGTCTGGCAAGGCAGCTGGACTCGACGAGATAACCAATGAATTTCGGAAGTCAATTACACCAAATATGTTCGATTATTTACTTGTATTTTTTAATATAATCCTAGAAACAGAAAATGTTCCAAAAGCATAGTCCGAGCTGGAGACGGTTATGCTGTTCAAAAAAGGTGACCGAAACGAACCATCAAACTACCGTGGAATCTCACTTATCAACACAGTCACTAAACTTTTCAACCAGATTCTTTATAATCGTTTAAGTAGTTGGTGCGAAAGTAATAATAAGCTACCCGAGGCACAAGCTGGGTTTCGTAAATCTAGAGGATGCCTAGATCAAGTATTTTCACTTTATAGTTTAATTAATTTCCGACTGAAGTCCCCTAAACGTAAACTCTACGCACTATTTGTAGATTTTTTCAGAGCCTTTGACTCTGTACCACATAACCGTCTCTGGATGAAGCTGGATAGCATGGGTGTCTCCTCTAAAATTATACACATACTTCGTAATTTATATAACAATGCGGGCATGACGGTGCGGACAATGGAGGGTCACACTAAGAGCTTTGATGTATCAGAGGGAGTATTGCAGGGAGACATTTTGTCCCCTCTTTTATTTTCCTTGTACATTAGTGATATGGAGGCCTCTTTGCGTAATAGTGGGGCCCCTGGAGTGTTTATAAATCGAAAAGACTCGGTCCATACCCTCTTGCTCGCAGACGACCAAGTAATTGTAGCTGACACTGCTAATAATTCAACATTAAAGATAAAAGCATTATCAAATTACTGTGATCCAAACTCTTTAAATGTTCACCTTGGTAAAACAGAAATTGTAATATTTAGGAGAGCCGGAAAAGTATCTGTAAAAAATCAATTTCAGTATAACGGAAACCCGATCCGAATTGTAAAGAACTACACCTACCCAGGGGTACCGTTTAGCTCATCGGGTAAATTCAATCTGGCCTCGGATACATTTATCAACAAAGCGGTATGTGCCAACAGCGTGGTTTCGTTCATGCTAGCTAGGGCTAAATGTCAATCGTGGGATGCCAGAATGAAATTATTCGAAACTATTACTGGGGGAACACTATTTTATGGAAGCCCTATATGGGCACTTAGATATCTAGAGGAAATTGAGAGAGTTCAAATGTCCTACTTAAAGAGACTGTTAGGTTTAAGTAAATATACACCTAATTATATTGTTCGACTAGAAACTGGAAGATCTCGACTTAAGTGTCAAGTGTTTCGATTAGCAATTCTTTTATGGATTAGAATTAAAAATCTCACGGAAGATCGTATACCCAAAAAATGTCTGAATGAACTTGTCCGCTTGGACTTAGATTCCATGTATGATCAGTCAGCCAAATGTAAGTATAACTGGGTAACTCAGCTAAGAAAAATGATTGACCGTGGTGGATATTCTTACGTCTGGGCTTCTCAATCAATAGAAACAATGTTACATAATATGACAGACATGATTGAAAGTATGAAAGACTCCAGTAGACAATCAGATCTAGCTCGTGCGGAACACTCATCCTTTAATACTTACTACTTTATGTTAAAATATACACATTTTGTTTCAAAATACTTGAAAAAAAATGTTCCTATTGATATCCTGAGACTCATCTGTCAAGCTAGAACTAGCGGAATTAATTTTTACTTTAAAGGTCGAAGTCATAAATTGTTACCTAATGATAAGTGCACTATATGTAACATAGATGAAGAAGAATCATTCTTCCATTTTCTGGTAAGATGTAAACAGTACGAACCGTATCGTCGATATTACCTGCAGGATTTTGGTATATATAGCTGTAACGTATTCGACTTTCATAGAATTCTGTACGTTGGTGATACTAAAAAACTGTATGTAGTGTACAATTTTATAAAAGCAAGCTTAAGACTAAGATCTTTCCTACTAGAGGAATAATATTAATACCAATTCATATCAAATATCTGTAAATTTTGTGTTATGGGCGAGGCCCGAAAGACGCAATAAAACTTACTTACTTACTTGGAATAAAATGGAATCTGTTTAAGGAACCTCCGGTCTGAGTAGGAATGATGAGGATGCTACAGAACGAATAATCGTAAACAAGCCTGCCACATCCCACAACATCAACTAGGTGGATTTCCATATGAAGTCAGTTTGAATTCAGCGAAATAAATTAACATCCTTCTCGGCTCAAGATATAAATAAAGGTTTGGCTCATTGATTTATCATAATACCCGAAAACCCTTCGACTTCGACTTCAGTATTGCCTAAACACAGAGAACAATTTTTTGTAGAAGTTATTTATTCACCTATACGAATGCGCCTACCTCTGCATTTTGCATTGGTTAAAAGATGAGATCCGTTTATTTAGTAGATTTGTGTAGTAAATACCTAAAATGTCTCATGTTAGATCTGGATATCCATAGAATTTGGCTCCCGGATGTTGTGTTGGTTCTGGAGACATGAATATAATTATTGAGCTTTGATCTGACTGACTCTGTAAATTTGTGGGGTGGATCTTTCCAGGCAATTAATTCTTGCCCTTTGGCCCAAATGGATAAACTGTTGTGCCTGTGGTAGTGAACTTTGTACACAAATCAATGGTATTAAATTACGTTGCAAGTCTTTCTGCGGTTGGTTTTGGTATCCCTTGATAGTTTCGTGTGTGTGGGTCGATTTACTAGATAATTGGAAGGATTTTCAGTTTGAAAGTAACAAAATGTCTGGATATTATTTGCCAAAAGTAATGAAGCGAAAGAAGATAAGATAACTGGAAACTGCGTTGTATTGTAATTATTGAAAAGAGTTCAGTCTAACATTTTATGATTGGAAACTTCCAACATTTTAGCATTTAAAAAAGAGGTTTCCAATCCAAATTGAGGTGGGAAACTGGTTCATTTTTTCATCTCTTGGTGAAAGATTATTCCAAAAAGCAGATGCAAAACATCTCACGGGTATTCCCCACGATCTCCAAGTTTCCATTGTTATTTTACGAATATCATTTCCAGGGTTTTCCCTGGGTAAAACCGACCGGGTTTTAAATGTGGGTTTTAATGGGTTTAAATGGTTTTCTGCACTAT